>JAAAKO020024088.1:0-14438 GCA_010015015.2 Bolitophila cinerea
GATTTTAAAAAAAAATGATGTATTTCTTAAAAGACATAAATTTGGGCATTTTAACATAAAATATACGGTTATTTTCAAAAAATATATGTGCAGAACTATTTAAATAATTTAATTAATGCGTTATATTTTAGTTATTTAAGAACTAATAATTAAGATATTCCGCATAAATTTTACTTTTGGAAAGATAAAAGTAGATATGTAGGTATGTGATGATGTGATATAACAGCATATTATTATTACTTGCTATACCGTGAATATGAAATAATATTTATCAATATCAAAAATATTGAAAATAAATGCAGTCAATTTTAAAATTATTATTATTTGTAAATATCAAGAATACTATTAATATATTTAATAATATTAAAAATATAGAAAACATATTCGATAATATTTGAAATCTTCTTCTTCATTAATATACAGGGCAACTAAAAATACTGTTTTATGCGCTTAAAACATAACGTTGAAATTTTAAATATGCCCTTTAAAAATATAATATTACAAAATAAATCGTACTTTTGAAATATTATTAATTTACTTTAAAAAAATGGACATAATAATAAAAAATAAAAAAATAATTGAAATATTTAAAATTTCTAAATAGTTTTTTTTTTTTTTAATTTTTAATAAGTTAACTTTACATTTCACATTTTGATTTTTTAAAATGACGAAAAATGACCTAAAAACACAAAACATGACCAAATATTACGTAAAATAGACAAAATATTACCTAAAAAGAGCAAATATGAGCAATTATGCCCAAAAATGCTCTAACAGGTATGGCTTAAAAATACGGAAATTTCACACATTTATGTGTTATCTAAATAATGTTAGGGTTTCGCAATAATATCATGCATTGTCATACTTTTGGTTGCCTCGTTAATAAATAATACGGTGTACATGATTATTGCGTTTTGCCTCTCGTTTTTATTATTTGATGCACACAATGTAGCACACATTTTTGATTTTTGTAGATCACATTTTTGAATTTTGTGGATCATCGATCATGAATAGAGTACGATTTTGAATAATGAGGTGCACGTTATATATATTTTTTCAAAGAACTACGAACTACGTTTCTCAAAGAATTATATTTTTTTAATATATAAAATTTAAAATGGACCGATTATTTTGATTTATAACTTTATCTTTAATTTGCCCAGAAAATAAAACTGCACCACCATTTTTTAAGAACAATAACATTTTAAAATTATTGTATCTTTATAGCGATCTTTTTTTAAAAATAGGTTGGGTATTTTTAATTTTATTGGTATTTTGTAATTGAATGTATGTTTGTATGTTTTAATGAAAATTTAAAAAAAAACATGAATTAATACTTATGTTTTTTTGAAAATATTTAAAACGTCATCTTCTGAACTACTCAACGGTTTTTTAAATTTTCTATTTAAAATATTTTAATTTTATTAAAAAGCTAAAATAAATTACTCCAAAAAAATATCCTGCAGATTTGCTTAGATCCGTAACAATAAATGAGATATATTAATGGATATCCAAATGTATTTGTTTGGAACCATTAGATTAAATTAATTTTTTCATGTTTTCAAAAAAAAAACATTTTGCTTGTCATGTATAGATAATAGAATTGTGATTAGAGAAACCAGTTTTAAGGTTTTTTTGAAAATGATTGATCTATGGTATATATAAAGTTTAATATTTAATATGAATATATGGTAAAATTGTCCGTACAAAGGATTAGACTATGTGCAGCTACTAAATATTAAAATTTAAATTATATGACGACCAAAACAGCTACCAATTTAGCGATCACTATATAAATTCAATTTGTTTCACCAAGAAATTAAAATGTTTCCACTTACTTACTAAAAAGGCATAGTAAAGTTACATGAGATCACATAAACATGTTTTAATTTCTTAATATACCAAGAGCAAGAAGATCAATTGTTTATTTATTTTTTTAAATGAGATTAATTGTGAGGGATCTATCGCGCATGTGTCCGTTGAGCAATATCAACTTTGCTGAAACATCTTTGGTTGTTTTTTTTTATGCCCATAACTTTAAAAATCTACAAAATAAATGAATTCTGTCAAAATCTTTGATTGATTTAGTAAGAATTTATCCATCTTACTAAATCAATCAAGGACAACCTTACTAAAATTTAAAATGGGATGTATTTACATATATGGTTGTTTTTGTATTCAACCTTAACCACGTGTTTATTCATAGAAAATATCAGAACAAAAAATCCTATTGATTACAATGCGTCAGCGTATTTATATATATTATTCCATCATTTCTATAATATTTCATAATATATTACATATTATAGTCAATAATCAGTATTACCAGCCAAATATCTAAAGTTTGAATCATGACAGCCACAATAGGGTTATTCTAGACTGGCGGTTGGGAAAAAATGAATTTTATTAGGTTGTGCATCTTGAATTGCATTGTTTTTAGACTTTGCATTTTGAGTGCAATAAAAGCTCTAATTTCCGATTTGCGGTAAAGTTTCTGGAAAATCTAGTTTATAATTTCGAATTTAATAAAACACTTGCAATCTTGCACATGCCGCCAGCAATCTGATTTTGCGATGGTGTGTGTGTGTGTGTTTTTGCGGTGTGCATATACGTATGTTTGTATGTTTCTGTGAGTATATGCAAACAAGTGTTATGCTGCAATGACTCGCACTTTTGCGCGCTCTTTATAATATTAGTATATATGTATACTCGTGGCAACGCAATGGGTCGACGTGACGGCAGCGCACAGTGGTTTTTAATATCTCTAAAAAATGTTACCAAGATACCAAATCTTTTGAAAATCAATTTTGTAATATTTTTTATAAGTTAAAAATATATATATATATAAACCTTTTTATATTTTTTTACATTTTTATAACCTATTTTTGTTAACTTACATCTTATATATTTTTATAATTTACATTATGTATCTATATATCTCAAATCATCGCGTTAAAATCGAAGGACATATCACTTGAAATATTGATATTTTCCAACTTAAAATAAAATAATTATTAATTAATATAATAATTATAGTATTTAAAATATTTTGTAAAAAAAAATCTAATATTAGCGAATAATTTCTATATTTTCAATATTCTTATAATATAATAAATATTTTAAAATTGATTTTATATATTTTTCATATTTTTGATATTGATGATACAGGGCAACCAAAAAATGTTCTAAAAACTGTTTTAGGCGCTTAAAATATTACCTAAAAACGTCAAAATATGCCGGTAAATTGCCAAATTTTGCTCAAAAAAATATAATTTGCAAATTTAAATCGTATTTTTAAAACACTATTAATTTATACTAAAAGACTAAATAATAATGAACAAATTTACCTAAAGTGATAAAAAAATAGTGCCTTTTAAAATCTTTTTGATAAAACTATTTTTTTTGTTACAAATTGTAAATATTTTTACAATCAAAATATTTTTCTCAAAAAAAATGTTACATTAAATTCAATTTGCTTTCAATTTTTTTTTTTAAATAATATTAATATTAATAATATTTGTAAATACATTTTTAATTTGTGGATATTTTGGATTATTTTTAAGTATTTGTATATTATATATTCATAATATTCTTAGATATTTTTGATATTTTAAGAAAACTTATTTTTTTTATTATTTGCACTTAAAAAATAAAATAGTAATAAATATTATCGATATTATATTATTTCCTACAATATTTGAAGTATTATATATATTTTTTTTAATATTATGAATATAGACTATTAAAATATGTTATATATTTGCTATATTACTAATAATATAATACTATAATATTTTGAGTATTTCGAAATTGGTATTCAATATTCGAATGATTACTTTTCAGATATTTGCGATTTTATTTGATTTTTGCATATACATTTGCGGATATTTTTTATGATTTTAATATACTTTTATATATTTTTGTGATATTCTTGATATTTATATAAAAACTCAATATTTCAATATTTATTAATAATTAATTTATTAAATATAAATAATGATAGGTCCAGTCATATTTTTTTTGGTTTTGGTTGCCTTGTTGATATTTCTTTTTCTTGGTATTTACTAGTTATAATATTATTACATTCTTTTATGTTTTTTTATTGTTGTTGTATTATTATGAATATTCCCTATTATTTTGAGTATTTAAAAATATTTTCAGTATTCACAATTTTTTTAAGTATTCGCGTATTCACGAATATTTTACGAATATTATAAGTAAAAATATTGTGCTCGTATTTGGACCGCACAAAATGCAAAAATATAATTCCAATGTTATATTTGCAAGAGATTATTAGACCCGTAAAAATTATAAATACTGTAATTTTGAAAGTATTCAAAATCGTTTGATGAGCATTAATAAATATAGCATGAAACAAAATAAATATTTTTCAAATATTTATTATTTTCTTTGATTTTCGTAAATTGTTTTTGAATTTGCGGATATTATTGATTATTTTAAAATATTTTTTATAAAACTACATAATATTCTCAGATATTTAAGATATTCTTGAAATTCTTGATATTTTATATAAAAACTGATTGTTTTAATATTTATTATTAAATAATTAATTATTTATTATTAATATTTCCTATAATATTTGTGGTATTTTGAAACATTATGAATATTCGATAATATAGACTTTAAATTACTGTATTAGTAAACATATTTTAGATATTTTTAATATTACTGATTTAATATTCGCAATATTATACGTATTATCCGGTATTATCCAATATTTGTACACCATATTGCGGGTGTGAATATGCCTCGGTGAAAAAATAAAACTGAATTGCAACGAAGGTTGCAAGAAGTTGCAAGACTTTTTTATGAACATATTTGAGCCTTTAAACTTATTTTTGTGATATTTTTCAGGTTGAGGATATTTTTAAAATCTATTTAAATTTTAAAAATTGAATATGATATAAAATATTGAATAAATTGAATAATATATAATAATTAATTTCAATAAATTTTACGGGTAACGGCATTATTTTTAAATATCGTATAACTATTCATATACTTATAAATTTTGTAAATGGTTAACTCTAATGACTTTCTTTTAACTTTTTTTTAATACTAAGCAAATAGTAAACTTTACTAGCAGCTAGTCAAAATGGGAGGTTGACTTTTGAGGCAAAGACAAATGCGTGACGGCTATTTTGTCAATTGCGGCACAGTATATTTGCGGCATAGGACAAATTCGTCAATTTTAAAAAGAAATTGACAAATGCGGCACATGACAAATGAGGCACGGACAAATCTGGCGTTATAGGACAAATGAGGCTATTCTAAAAAATTAGAAAATGACAAATGAGGCACATGACGAATGAGGCACAGGCATTTAAATTACTATATTAAAAAGTAACGCATTTGTCCGGACAAATGGATGTTGAATTATAGACATTATTGTGTTGACACGTGACACGTTTACATTAAACGTCAGGCGATCAATGTGAAGTGTGCGGCGCAGTGTTGCTGCTAAAACCATACAATACTAGAATACAATTTAAAAATTATTGGAATATAGTTATGATTTTTTTGGAACTAGCTCTACGATTTTTAGAAATCATAACCTCGAAACAAACTCGATTATAGTAAGTTTAAAAACTGGATATACCGATTTCGATTCGATCAGTTATAAACATATATTCTAA
Organism: Bolitophila cinerea; assembly: GCA_010015015.2. NCBI lineage: Eukaryota > Metazoa > Arthropoda > Insecta > Diptera > Mycetophilidae > Bolitophila > Bolitophila cinerea. The sequence continues at coordinate 5,658 of JAAAKO020024088.1, forward strand.
TACTGCAATAGATATCACTACATTAAATTTTTCGAAATCAGTGGGGATTTTGCGGTTTTTGGAAAATCCGAGCAAATTGTTGTGCGGGTACCAATATCCCTGGAAATGTGCAATTTTGGGTTTATGTATATAATATTCGTTGTAACAACTTAACTAACAATATTGATAGCATATAGTTTATTAGAGTTGGTAATATTGCAGGACAAATGCGGCACTTTTTTATATAGAAATTTACATGCGATGCCCGTAAAATAATAGTGCCGCATTTGTCCGGACAAATGCGGCACTTTTTATTTAGTAATCAAAATACGATGTACATAAAATAAAAAGGCGCATTTGACCGGACAAATGCGGCACTTTTTATTTAGTAATAAAAATACGATGTACATAAGATAAAAAGTCGCATTTGTCCGGACAATTCGGCACTTTTTATTTAGTAATTAAAATACGATATACATAAAATAAAAAGCCGCATTGTCCGTGCCGTTAAACAAAGTGCCGCAAATGTATAAAATATTTGCCTCATTTGTCATGTGCCGCATCTGTCTTAGACTCATTTGTCTTAGTCCCATTAGTCTTTGTCGCAAATGTCTTTGCCTCAAAAGTCACATTTCCGTCAAAATATATGGAAACTTCAACCAACATTTAAATTGCTTCCAGATTATGGTATATTATATATTTAAAACAGAATGAACCCAATTTCCAAATTCATTCTCTCATGATATGAGATTTTTTCCGCCCAAAATCCACTGTGCTGCACCGGATAGTATATTTTATTATTTACCTGTGTTACTCGCGCTTGCATACTACATACGTACGTGTAATATAGCTCTGTAGACTATATGAATGTATTTGTGATCGCGCGCACAGCTTAAGAAACACTTAGCCGTCGTAGTCGTAGCAAACACATACACACACACACTCATACACGCATACAAATTATACACGCTTATATGTATTTATATGTGTATTTGTTGATTTTCTGTATTGTACTCGCGCATGGGTATTTCTCAACGTGCCGCACCGCGTATACTGAGCCCCCTACCTATAATGTAGGCGCTCGCACTCGAATTAATGTCCACCTCTTTGAGCACAAATTTCGAACGTGTGCTTAGTTAATCTTGGACACCGAGACCTGTAACATGTCCATTTGCCGTGTTTAAGCATACCAAATAAAATTAAATAATATTAATATAGTAATAATAATAATAAATTTTAGTGTTTCGCATAGAGTGTTTCGCGTGATCCACTCAGACAGTGATTGTGAATGAGATTTTGTAGGAGATTGTGAACGTCTATAAAGTGATTTTATATTTCCGATATTTTTTGTCGAAACGATTTCGATTATTCTTAAATAATCGATCGCGATCGTGAAGTGTACGCATAATAACTCATACATATATACAATTATCGCGCGAATTGCTTGGTATATATAAGAAAATTCCCGCATGTCGTCTACGAGACACATAAACCGCGAATAAGTGTACAGCGCTCGTGCGCATATAAAGTGAGAGTTTGTCACATACATACACACTCAGCCACACACACACACACACAGACACACAATCTCACAGCATAGGAGTCTTGTGGTTTAACGAAACATTTGCAAAAGCACCGTGTGCGCGCGCGCATAGAGACTTATATAAATTATTGAAAAAGAGCATAGTGTAAGTGAATGGGTCTGAATATACGCGGATATTAAAATATATATATATATATTTATATGGATACACTCGATCGAGCAATAAATTCCAGCGGACCAGCGAGCCAGCGTCGAACACAATCACCTTTCTTGTATTTATATATATATTTATGCATACACACACTTACACAATATAAAAACACACACACACACTTTGAGAGAGCTAGAGAGACGCATAAGCATAAGACACGCAGCCACCTCAGCCTGCGTGGTGCGATAAAAAATTGTCAAAATCTGTGATTTCACACGTCGTTGTGTCTCCAAAACGCCACCAAATCAGTGAAATTCCAGTGTATTTTTAAATTTCAAGAGTGTGGCGTGTTACACTCTTCAGATCTCTTGAGAAATGAATTTACATAAACCAAATTACCGAGTTTCTCTAGATACATAAATCACATAATATCCATTACAATATATTCGATTGTCCACTTGTCCATTTGTCCATTTTTCCAAATTCAAATCCATATTATTATTCAATTGACCACTCGAAAAATAGTAAAAATTCAAATTTCATTTAAAGTGGCAAAATCCACAAAATCATAAGCAATATTATTTTTAAAGAATTCAACAGTTTTCTGGCGCTTTCACCAGCTCTATCTTAACACCTGATCTTAATTTGACTTTTATAGACAATTACCGACGATAAGCGTGCAATATTATGTACCTACTTAATGATTACTTTGTCTGCGTTTTGATTTCATTTAAGATATCTTAAACATCTTATTGTATGATTTTAATGGGGAGCATTTAAAAACTGCACAATTAAGCTGATGTAATTATTGGTTTATCTCCGGTTGAGCTCTGATGGGATATTTTGGCATGTCATTTGAATTGCATGGTCAAATTGCACTTTTTTAGTGGTTTGGTGATTGGATTATTTGCGGTAGAGCTTTCCTGGGGTCTTTTGGCACGGCATTTAAATTACATGGTCAAGGATCATTGTTGTAGTTTGTTTGTCAGGGTCAAAATGATATTGACTTATCTATTTGGCTCTGACAAACAAACTACAACATGTCTGACATGAAAACGCAAAAATCACCAAAAGGATGCAAAGGATCTGTATAAAAGATACAATTTTATCAATAGACATGATAATTCTAAAGTCGTCTTTTTTATTCAAAATAAAAGCACGACTAAAATGCATATTTTTAAATTTTGAATCAATTGATAATTTTTTTCTTTCAAAAAACAATAAATATCGCACTAGATTCAATAATTAATTACCAAACCATCTCTGATAAGCAGGGCAACCAAAAATATGTAAATGCATGTTTTTTTCTTTGACATCGTAATAAAATATAAACTACATACAAATTTGTTTTGAGGCTCTTTTAAGCCATACCTGTTAGTGCATAGTTTTGCATATTTTACTCAGAAATGCATATTGTAGTATATTTTGGCCTTTTAGGAGCAAAAATTTGCATATTTTACATTTTCGGGCATATATTGTTCAAAAAGTAGGAGATTTACTTCTTATCTAGTAGTTGTAAGTCTATTATTCAAATGATTTATCCAAAACAAATAATAAATAAAAACAAAACACTAAAATATGTTTTTCATTATTATTTAATAAAGCACTTTGCAATTTTTTCTTAGAATTTTAGAAATATCTTTAAATTGTGCATTTTACCAAGCTTTTTGGCCATAATGCCAATTAGTTCATGTGATAATAACTCAAGTTTAATTTTAAAAAAATGGTTGTTTTTGTTGTATCTTTTTTTTGTGATTTTTCCACCATAAAAAAACATTTTAAGGGAAAGAGTGGTTTAATGTTAAAACTGCCCAAACAAAGTTATTAGTATAGCTTAAAAAGGAAAAAATATCAAACAATAAAATATGTTTTACAAGAGAATAGAAATTAATAGGAGCTTTGCAATGGGTTAAAATGATGGGTTTTAATATATTGTTTGCCGTTTTAGAAACTACCTTTCCTTAAACACATCTATGCCCCAAAAAACATTTTAAAGGGGCGATTACTTTAAATCCCTCCTTCCTTTATTTTTTATTTTAAATGCATATTTAAGCACTTAAAACGTATTTTTCAATGCATATTTTTGGTGGCTCTGCTGATAAGGAACAAAGAATAAAATGATTTGTTTAATTTTGACGATAAAAAAGTCTAAAAGAATGTCCAACTTTTAAAATTGGAATGTTTTTCTTGGAATCTTATTAAATATCCTATAAAACATTTATGAAAACCATATTAAATAACCATATTAGTAATCTACATTTTTAAGTTCTCCTGAAATAGAGCATTGATATGATATAAAATCAGACCTAACTCCTGTAATTGTAATTATATTCCAATTGTTTATTATTTATAATTATTAGGGCAACCAAAAAGAAGCGACTTTAAGCGCCTACAATAAGCCATAAAAACAGCGTTTAAAGCCCTAAAAACGCTCTAAAAAAACATTATAAACACAAAATTTATAACCAAAAAAAAACTTAATTCTTTCAAAAATATAATTCACATTTAAATTTATTGAAAAATATGTACTTGATAGAATAACTTCAAATTTCTACATTATAAAATAGAATTATAATACGAATAAGTTCATTTATTACTGGTTTTAGTTTGTACTAATTTTTTGTTTCCAATAAATAACAAACATTTTCTTAAATTATAAAAATGAATAAAAAAGCCTGATATTTGAACAGAATACGTTTTTAAAAAAAGAAAACTTCTTTCAACATCGGTGTTTGTAATTGGAGAGTATTTGGCTTTACCTAATATTTTATATATTTGTTACCACTCACAATTTTCTCCGGACAATAACATGGTAATTGTCTTCAATATTTCGAGTCCGCTGTTCTTTATACAATATTTTTTTTGTTTTACAGAATAAGCTTGTTTCTGTTTGTTTTTCGATAAAAAATTAAAATATGCACTTAAAATAAACAATTGTAATAAGTTTAAATTTGAAAAATAAGAAAAACTAAGCATTTATTTTCAAATAAGCTAAAAATAGCTCTAACAAGTAGGTCTTAAATGGATTGAATTTGTACTAAACGTATTTCTGGCTTACTCATTTGACGATACGGTTGCCAAACATAAACAATTTTTGGTTGCCCTGATAATTATACATGTTGACAACAATATAATATTGAATTTATAAATTATAAAATAACCTGAACAGTTTTTTTGTTGTTGTTGGAATAGTATCATAAATTGTCATTCCAAACATTGGTAATAATCGTATAGTGGCTCAGAGATTTGACTATCAATCCATTTTTCGTGAGGAATAGATGAAAATAAAAATAATAGATGAAAAAAAGTCAAAGAGAATGGCAAAATTTTGAAATTTGTTTTTCTTGGAATCTTATTAAATATCCTATAACATATTTATGAAAATCATACTACATAAATTTAGTACTAATCCAGTTTTAAAGTTCTCCTGAAATATAGCATTGATATCCAAAATCAAGCTATATTTATGTAATTGGAAAAAAATTGTAAATTGTAATAATAATATTGAATTTCTAAATATTTGAAATAAAGTATACAGTTTGTTGTTGTTGTTGGAATAGTATCATAAATTTTCATTCCAAACGTTGATGATAATCGTATACATTTGACTATCAATCCATTTTCCGTGAGGAAGAGATGAAAATAAATATAATAGCGAGAGTAGAGAGATAACAGGCGACCACTATAAGTTATATGAAAGAAACTACGTTGCTATTTTTATCAATAAATGATAATAGCTCTAAAATTTCAATAAAATCTATTATCAAACATTTTAGTGCATTTTCCATAGGAAACATTTGAAAAAATTGTTGAAAAAAGCTAAAAACATGTGACAATATACTTTTTTATAATAATTTATTTATGGTAACAACATTTTTTTTGTTAACAATAAAAATTTTATGGGTACAATAAATTAATGACGGTAATAATATTTTTTCATGGTAACATTTATTTATGAATGGTATCAAATATTTATTACTTGCAATATTTTTTTAAATTTCAGTCATAATATATTCAGAAGCCTAATTTTTTTAAACGCATATTAAAAGTCTTTATTTGTTTACGATATTTGTCTTTTTTTGAAAGATATTTGTCTAACGAATCTTTTTTTTTGGTACATTTAAAAAATAGTTGAAACTTTGCTATTCTAATTTATTTAATCAAATATATTTGTCTGACTGATGATTTTTTCAAAAGTGTTGTTTGTTGGTACATTTAAAAAATAGTAAAAACTTAGCAATACATGTTTTGTTGAGCACAAATAACATGTTGTTTATAGATATTTGACCTAGTACTTTTTCTATATATATATTTTTGAATCGCATTAAAGTACGACTCATTTTAACTTATAATAAAATAAAAGATTTTTTTTGGTCCATCACAAAAAAATGTCAAAACTGCAATTCTTGTTCTGTTGAGCACAAACAAATTTATTGTTTATAAATATTTGAGCAGGTTCTTCTTCTTCTATATATTTTTTTGAATCGTATGAAGCATATTTTTCTGCTAAACATTGATGAAAATTAGGGAGCAACAGTCAAACTTGAGAATAACAAAATTAGTCTCAATTTATATTTTATTAGAAGGTGGTCCGATCTTATGATATTTCTTCCATATTTTATTTGAATCATATTGATAAATTTAATGCTGAAAAATTATGAAAATCGTAGTGTCTAAAAATATATCTATTTGTAGTGAGGAAAAACAACATTTAGAATCATTTAAGGCGAAAGTATGTAGCTTTGTGAAGCAAATGAGCTGCAGGAATGGACGGTAGGATTAAATAAGAAAGCGATCGTTTGAAATAGTTGAATCCGCGTTGATTTAAAAAAATTTCAAGTTAGGAATATTAACTATTTTTTTATGTGTTCTTTTTCCAACTCAGCTCTAAATAGCAGTGTTTTGTTTAATATCAAACGATCGATTTTTTATTTTGTCATCACTTTGTGACCTTTGTAATTTTATTGGTATCATTTTATGCTAAACATTAAGAAATTTGAAGTGGTTAAAAATTTTCTATCTTAATCTTTTTTTTAAAATCCTTTTTTATTTATCTTTCAAACAACAGACGAAAATTCCATTTTTTATAATGAACGAAGACAAAAACACAATTGTTTTTTTATTTTTATATTCCGATTCGATACAATAAACTTTAAAATTGTCTCGGGATATTATTATGAAATATAGTGCCACTAAAACAGTGGGTTCACGTATAAATCGAACGTTTGATATTGAAGATCCAAACAGTTTAATTATGAGTAGATATTTTTTTTTTTAAATCAGTATACATCCAAGATATGATTTTCTTCGATATATCGAATGTTCATATTCTTACGTAATCTCACTGAGGGAAAAAAACACCATAAACTTTTCAGGTAACTTTTTTTTTTGGTTTTATATGGTAAATTTATTCTGTCAAACAATGATATGTGTATTTTAAAAAACCTCTATAGAACCTATAGTCATAAATAAATAAAAAAAACAAAGAAAAAACGCCTAAAAAATAAAACAATTATACCCTAAAAAATATTATAATCACACAATATATGCCAAAAAAATGCTAATATAAAAAGAATACAAATTCACTTTAAAATTTATTTAAAAATATGTTGATAATAAAAAAATGTATACTTGAAATTTAAACATTTTAACATGGAAAAATAATAAGTATGTATAACTAAACTAATGTTAAAGTTTGTATTAATCTTTTTTTTTTCAATAAATAAAAGACATTTTGCTTAAATATTCAAAATGAAAAGAATGGCTGCTATCTAAATAAAACACGTTTTTATAGAAAGAAAAAAAAATCTTCATCGGTTTTAGAATAAGTATATTTTTAGCAACACATTCTTCTCCAGACAAAATCTTTGTAATAGTCTTCAATATAACGAGTCCATTGCTCTTTTGAATTACATTCCTTTTTTGTTTTTTTCAACAGATTTACCTTATTTCTGCTTTTTTATCGATTAAAAATATGAATTATAAAACATTTTTTCTAAAATAAGCTAAAATAGGCAATATAAGCTAAAAAAGGCATATATTTTAAAAAAAGCTTAAAAAGCTATAACAAGTTGGTCTAAAATTGAAAGAATATATAGAAAGTATTTCTGCCTTACTCATTTAAAGATACAGTTGTTCAAAAATAAAAAGCTTGAGCTGGTTTTTGATTGTCCTATAGTCATGATGAACTGAAATAATAATAAATTCCTCCAGTCAAACATTGATGAATTACTCATTGGATGAAATATCCATTTGTGTTTGGAAAATTAAACACCATGAAATTATAAGCGTTTTGTTGGCGACCGCATGAAGATGCTTATTTGACCAAACAGTCAACAGTCTAAAAACAAGACGTCGAGAGAAGACTTTTTCCATACATTTAAAAGTGACTATAATGTTATTGTAGGTTTTCGAATATGAGGTAATGGATTGGTTATCCGCATTTTCTATTCGAATCAAAAAGCAATCCGTATTATATTATTTTTTTATTTTTGGTTTAAACAATTTTTGTATTTAATATAAATAATATAATAATAAATATATAATATATAATAAATATATTATCTAATATTTTTTGCTATTTTAAAATAAAAAAATATTAAATTACAATAAATTATATTAAGGGTAAATATATAACGTAGATTACGAATTATTAAAATATAATTTATATTTTTTAATTGATGTTTGTTTTTTTTTTTTTATTTAGCGGTGTCAAATTGTGACCTTTGATCTCGTATTAGTAAATAAAAATTGAATGTTTTGCTTTTAAAGAAAAAGGCCAAAAAAGATTGCGGGAAAAGTACTTAATAATGTAATTTAAGCTGCTTTTGGCACATAACTATGATATGCCAACTTTTATTAATAAAAACTGACGTTTAATCTCATTCTAATAAATAAAATTAAAAAAATGAAGCTTTTAAAAACCATAAACATACTTGAAAATATTTACATTTGCAAAACCGTTGTCTAACAAAACTTTTCATTTCCCGCCATTTTCAACACACACTGCCCGACGAACTACACATAAAGTACACTCTGGTTTCATCAAATGTTCTAGGTCAGCGTGAACTGATTCCAAGTCAATTTGAACTAGCATTGTATATCTATA
>JAAAKO020024099.1:0-14437 GCA_010015015.2 Bolitophila cinerea
CAGAGAGTTGGCTCACAATTCATAAAGTGATGGCACTTGTGTCATATCTGTATTGGCAGCTTTGTGACTGGCGCTTGCGGCCACACACCATTAAGACATTGCATGCAAAATAATACTGTTTTTTTTTCATTATATGTCGCCAAATTACATAGTAACTAAAACAGAATTATTTATACTTGCACACCACATAGTAAAATGCATAACAAATTATAATAATAATTATACACTGATAATCTCTTGAAATAATGAGCTGATTTGTATTTAACCATATATATATAGAATATGTTGTAAAAGCCATCGGTGCGAGCGCACAGAGTTAAAATGCGCGTGAGAATGACTCAATGTTCGTGGTTGAATCGGATAATAACTAATTGCTACTTTGTTTATTCATTGTATGGACCACGAGGAATGCATAACTAAACCAATTACATTCATTTATATTATGCATTTGCATTTGATATGAATATAGATAAGGCTGTTATGTGAATGTGAAGACTTTGTGTGTATCATTAGGCTGATTCGAATTGTTTAACATTACTTTTCTGATGGAACATTTTAGAATGGTTATGTTAACCCGTTGTCGACGGAATTATTATTTTTTTATTTTATTTTTGGGCAAGTGTACAGTTTAGGGTCGAATTTGTAAAAAAAAACTATTTTGAAGGAAATAATCACCGTGAGTACGAATCAGCTGTCAGATTGATACTCTCGGCACCCTCTTTGAGAGGGGGGGGTTATAGTTTTATGAAACTTTTTTGTTTGAAGATTAAAAAAAGCATTCAAATGAATGATTTAAATAAAAAATAACTGCATCCTGCAAGTCTAGAAAAATTCTAAGTAATTTATACCGTTATTTCGGCAGCCATCTTGAACTAACTCTCTAAATCAATAAAATGCGTAACATTTCACTGTTTTTTTATTTTATATTTGTTTAAAAATGTTTATAATAAAGGCATGGAATGATACAGTATGATGTACTCTTCATCAGGAGCACCTTCAATTACTATAATCTGTATTGCATTTACATCTTATGACATCAAGCAGAACTGGTGATTGCTGGTTGAAGATAAGTGAGTACTGTTAGGAGTTGCTTACCTCATTATTGCTAAATTGCAACCTCATAATGCTGAGCTAAAGGAGATATATATTACATTTACATTCCTGAACTTGGTAGTACACCCGTTTAAGTTATAAAATTTAGCAGCACCTGAATTCGGTGGAAGTGACTGGACTAAAACTGCTTTAACAGATTGAACTATATTTTTTTAGCCACCTTTGTTTTGGAAAACCTGATGTAATGCATCCAATGTATCAAATGACTTTTACGGTATTTTAAAAAATTTCTACCAAAAAAAACTAACAATTCATTGGTTTTTTGGTAGTATTGTGATGTATTTAAAAAACAATAAAAAACTATAATATAATTTACCAGAAAATGGAAAGGAGTAGAAGGTTTAGAAAGCTATTTCTAAAGTAGTAGTATTTCTAGTATATCTAGCCCTTAAACACACTTCACATCAAAAATCATAAAAAATGGGTAGAATTTTAATTTTAAGAGGTGATTTTCAGGGAGGGAAACCCATCCTATATCCATAGGCACCTAAAATATCAGCTTTATCATTCTTAGATTTTTCTTAACTTTCGATATGTTAGTAGAGATATTATTTCAAGTATCCCATCCTACATCCATAAACCAAATGTTTTGTTTGGGTCCGCTTGCTAAAGTGTTCTTCATTCTACGTATTTTATAGATTTTATGTGTAAATCCAAGATAGCAACAAAAATGGGGGCATTCCCATTGTGAGATTTAGCATTCCCATTCTTAGATTTTTTAGAATTCGGCTTTAGAATAGGGATAATATTTCAAGTTAAAAAAAATACTTTATTTCTTTTACAATTTGTTTGGTGTTTTTCACTAAAATTACAGGCCTAATTACATAATTCTGGTTTATAATAAATAAAAAAAACCCACAAAATATTAAAACACAAAGAAAAATAATAAAATAATAATTATAATAAACACAAAAAGAGAACTTTGAACTTTTCCAGAATTTTGAAATTCAGAATTTTGTAAAAACAGAATTTTGTTAAAGCAGTTCGTACCGATCCCTAAATTAACTTAGACCACTTTCATAAACAGCGGCATATTTGTACAATTATTATGACAATTTTCAAATTTGTAGCAAAGTTTTTTAAAAAAGAGACATTTTTAAAAAAAAATAAATATGTAATTATTTTGAATATGATATACCACACAATTTAATTTTTAATTTTTTAAAGACAAAATATATATTTTTTAATAAAGATTTTTTCATCTCTTTTAGACTTTTATCAAACACTGTAATTATTTTCAGACTTATAACGAAAAACATATATTATCAGTTGATTTAAATTCAACAATTCTGATTATCATATTTTCACTGTAACACTTTTCAAAGAATCCAATTGTAATAAATCTTTAAAAAAATGTACGGTACATTTTTTATTGATATAAATATCTGAAAATGATTATTTAGGTAAAAAAATTGTAAATTTTTAATTTTAAGATAATGAGTTACATCGTTATTTGTTTTTGGAAAATTAAAAATGTTACCATATTGTTGATTCGGTGAGATCATGATCTAGAATTTTAAAACTTAGAAGTTTTGAATTTACATTTAAGCAATGGAAAATGGATTTTAAGTAATTTTAGAAATCATGGTAACTCTTGAAAGTGATGTAAGAGATCAAATTTTAAGCAATTTTTAATCATGATCGCACCGATTATATCGCTTCGTCTGGAATAATATGAAGGGTGTAGATTGTGGATGTGGACAATTTTACCTTAGATTATTCTCCAATTAAAAAATACTTTAACATTATTTGTGGGTAATGAATTTACCATATAAAACAAGTTTTAATATAACTTCTTATGAGGGTTCTACCTAAGAAATGATAAAACAAAATATGCATTTTTCGTTTTAGGGAACCCCCTCTGAATGTCATTGTCCTAATGTATCACCTTTTTAAAAATGTATATACATATACTAACAAAATCCAATTTTAACAGTGTATCCAAATTATCTGCATCAGCTGAGCCCAACTAATCGGACACGGTAAATTTGTGTGCCAACAATATGTCGAGCAATGATCTTAAACTCTGGCGTTCGCCAACTTCGTGCTAAGGAAAACCACCGGCCGGCAGCTACTTAGTATCTCGTACAATAGCTGTAAATGTGCCAGTTGTATCTTAATTGAGAAAAGCCTTTGATTAATTGCAATTCCTAAATGACAAACGTTCGCTGAAACACACTGCACTTGAACTAGTGTGCAATATGCACATAATCTTGCGCGCTTTTCTTTTGTGCATCTTGTCTTCTCGATCTCATCGTCAGCACGTGTCTAAAAATAAAACAAATATATATGTATATAAATAAAGCATCGTGCGCTCTCACATACACACACACGATATACAGATATGCGTATTTTTAGCACGCTCACGCATGCGCAACTTTCCAAAAATAAAGCAAAACACGAGCGCATCTCTTTTCTATTTTTCCATTTTCCAAGCGCTCACGCGAGCGTTTGGGAATAACAACATTAAAAATACGGTAAAACGTCTGAGACAACGAGCGGATATTGAGTGCGCACACGCAGTTAGTTTTTTTTTGAGCATGTGCGAGTGTGGTTAGAAATTTTCATTGTGCGTTTTTCACATTTTCCCGTGGTGCATTATGACGATGCTTCCATTGCAATGTTATGCTTTACTTGCATTGTGGATGTGTGCTGGAGTTCCATCAGTGGTGCAGGCCAAGAAACAAATGTCTATTGGTATGCCTTTTTCTTTGTAGATAAAACCTATTAATTGGAATTTGAAAAAGCAATAGGAATAGATCGATAATGTGTGCAATGAAAACAAGTTATAAATAAAGTGCATCTTGCGCGTGTGTATGCCAGAGCCGGCAAAGTGCAATCGCATGAAAAGAGATTCCGTTTCCCGAACACTAACATAAATCTTGCAGTTTATTAAATTATACTAATTCAATTCTCATTTTCAGGAGGAATTTTCCATCCAAACAACAATGCTGAGGAAATGGCATTCCGTTCTGCAATCACACGCGAGAATATGTTCAATCCGCGAGTAGAATTCATTCCAATTGTTCGCATTGTCGATCAGTCCGACAGCTTCCAAATTGAGAAGGTCGTCTGTGGTCTGGCTGCTGAGGGCGTTGTCGGTATCGTTGGCCCAACGTCCATCGAGGCAACAGGTTTGTGCGCATTGTGTTCTCATCACTATTTCACTATCTTTATTATTATGTTTTTCTTTTCAGGTATTGTCGCATCCATTTGCCAAGAACTTGGCATACCGCACATTATCGCCCACTGGATGCCCGATGAACCTATGGCGTTCAGCGTGCAAAGTCATCAGTACACGCGAAATTTCTTCCCTGAAAACGCCCTGTTTGCAAGGGCTCTGTCCCAGATTATTGTCGACTACGAGTGGAAAGGATTCACGTTGATTTACGAGCATAGCGACAGTTTGGAACGGCTTCAGGAAGTGCTACAAATTCATGAACCCGCTGATAATCCTGTTACAATACGACAACTCGGGCCGGGTGACGACTATCAACCACTGCTCAAGGCTATCAAAGGGTCCGGTGAGATACACATAATTCTAGATTGCAGTCCGGACAAGGTCATGAAACTGCTGCATCAGGCGGCCAGTGTTGAGATGATGGAAGAGTATCAGGTAACAACTCATTGTAAAATCAATCACTTTGTGTAGGCATTCGCTTTACTCGAGTTTATATTCAGAACTATATTATCACATCGCTGGACTCGCACGTCATAGACTTTGCCGAGCTTAAGTTCTTGCGCGCCAATGTGACCAGCTTACGGATGATGAGTCCAACCAGTTTTGAGGTTACCACAGCCGTGCATGACTGGCGTGAGGGCACAAGTAGACAGAATGGACCATCGGAAATATACGTTGATCGCGTTATGGTAAGCCCATGCTCGGATGAGGAAGATGAATTTTAATCCTTAATATATATTCTTTTTTTTCGTGGATTTAGACCCTGACCGCGTTGACCCACGACGCAGTGCGAATGTTCACAAATGCACTTCGAGAGTTCAATGCTATAAAGGAGGTATCGCCGGTACAGTTGAAGTGCTCCAGTTCGAATAGATGGCAACAAGGACTGCCGATTATAAAGCATATGGATCGGGTACATAATTTATTCTTTACTAATGAATTAGAATGGAGACTTTTGATTGCTAACTAATATTTTGGCTTTTCGTATATAAGGACTGACTCAAGTTGAGGGATTAGATCTTGAGTCAGTCCTTATATACGAAAAGCGGTAATATTTACTTATAAACTATAGGTGAAATGAACAAGAGTTAGTAGCCGATCTTTGAACGATTTAAATCATTGTTATCACTATCTTTAAGTGATAATAATTGACCTTGATTTTTATCAGAACATTTTTCCTTAAGAAAATGACTACTATGGACATTTAAAACAAAATGTTAACGATACAATTTTAGAAATTACCATTTTAGCTTGATGGTCATTGATTTTTTTTAAAAGATTTTTTATCATTTTTTTGGTGAACAATTGATCGTAAATTAATTGGTCGTAAGCAATTGATCTTTCGTTAGGAAATTGATCGTAAAGAAATTGGTCATAAAGCAATTGGTCTTTTAGTAGTTTATTTATAGATAAACAGCATCAATTCTGATCGTCAGGCAGTTGATTATTTATATAGCAATTTATCGAAAATCAATTGATCTATACGCATTTTTTAACCTAATTTATAGCCAATAAGGATATATATATTTTTTTTCGAAAAGATAAATAGGCTATTTATCACTTATCTATTTCTCTTCGCAAAATCGTGACAATCTATTCAACATTTGTTGATTTGTTTTACAACTGAGCTCTTTAGGCTTAAGGTGGAGCGCTGATTTTGTTACTCTCGCACTAGCTTTCCTTAGAAACATCTTGGATGTCTCACATCCTTTTCTGGAGACCCAGTGCATGAGCTGACTGCTGCTCAACATATCTTTTACTTACGATTTCCTGAATGTTGTTGGTACAGCGATCGCCTGTTCTGGTCCAGTGAAGTGTGCTTCACTACCATTTCCGGCTAAAAAAAGTCTGCCAGTTCGTTGCCCGGTATTTCTAAGTGACCAGAAACCCAAAAGAATCTAACAGCCGACCTTAGAGATAGCTCTTGTAGCGCATGTTAATAGCTAAGCACCAGTCCAGAAGTGAATCTAGAGGCGTTCAGCGATTTAAGGTCGGCTTGACTGTCGAAGCAAATGGAAACAGGCAAATCTTCTTTGCAGGATTAACTGCTCGCATGCGAGGATGGCCAATATTTCTGCTTGGAAAACAGAAACATACCCACCCAGAGGAATGGCCACATCTTCAGGTGGGGAGAGGTTGATATTATGTATTCCAGCGCCTGAAAGCTCCTTTTTGAGAGAACAGTCGGTGTACTACACACTTCTATTTAGTGGAGGGAGTTTACCGCGTGTACAATCCTCTCTTGAAGGGATAGCGACTTCAAACCTACTATCGAAACTAAAACTCGGAATGACGTACAATGACGGCATCCCAAATTCTGGACTTAGAGTGATGGTCTCGCTCCAGATGGAGGCGTGACCCTTCGAAGAGGTTTTTCAAAATCCGCTGAGGAACAGTCTTTGTGCCGTCAACCTGGCTTCCGCCTCGATGAATAGGTGGAAAAGTGGCAGGCCCAAAAGGACTTCTAAGGCAGATGTAGGACTCATTTTTATGGCACTAAATATGCCAATGCAAACTTCTCTAGTTGCCTTATGGCTGATACCCTTCTCGATCTTTGCCACCACACGATGGCGGCGTATATGATGCGAGGGGTCTGATAATGGCGAGGTAAAACCAATGGTCCACTTTTGGGGACAGTCACTACGACCTATCGAAAGCCATCCGACATTGCCAAAAAAACATTGGTGGCTTTGGTAAGTGGTCCTTCCAGGAAAGTTTGTCGTCCAGTATAACATTGAGATTTTTTACTTTGGAGACCCTCTTAACTGGATTATTACCCAGAAAGATTGGACAGAGTCCTTAAAAATTGTTTTTTTGGTGAAAAGGATGATTTTTTCTGTCTTTTCGGCGTTAACCGAAAGACCTAAACCCTCACACCACTTGGAGATAATATTCAAAGCATTCTGGCATTAGGTCACATAGAACGCTCGCATATTTCCCTGATATGATAATCTCATTGAGGATAACAATGAGGTCATTGACCATCATACTCCACAGCAAAGAAGAAAGAACTGCCCCTGAGAAGTACCTCTTTTTGCCAAGACCCTAACGGTTTTACCTCCTTTATCAAAGTGGACAATTCTATAACTTTTAACATAGCATCAAACCATCTAGTAACTGTGGGACTAGAGCGCGATGTGCGTTAAACGCTTCCTCGATATCCAGGAAAGTCCCGAGGGCCAATGCCTTGTCGTCGAAGGCTTTTGCCCTGGTAACTGGTATGTAACCGAAATCCAAGCATCCTCTAAATATCGATAGGAGATGATTTTTGATAAGCCCTAGGTTGTTCTGGAGAACTGTAGGGAAAATATAATTTACTTCAGGGGATCTAAACGGTGCAAACGTATTGATCGCCCATTCGATTTTTTTTTGACTTATGGTGGAAGACGACCCTTCCCAGCCTACTGGAGAGCCACCGGCAACAAAGGGGATCTCCGTCGGATGTGTGCCTTCAGTAAGCAAACTGCTACCTCTTTTTGGAAGTTGTATACGAACCATCCGGAAGCCCTAAGGATACATTTTAACAGACGCGTCTTTAGAGAGGGTTTAAAGGAGCCTCGAGGATGGTTGGATACCATCGATTTCTTCACAAAATTTCACACAAGAGGCGCGTTTTGCTGTCCTTAGTGCTCCTTTATAGTTTCTTTGAGTGGTGAAAAAGCAATTCCAGCCATCCTGCAAGCCGGTCTGATGTCACCTGTTTAAGGACTTCCTGACAGACTTGCGGAGATTTCAGAGATCACTCGGAAATCACCACCATGGACAAGGGTTCTTTGTCTCTCTCTGAGCGGACAGGAGGATTCAAAAGACTTACAAAGGTCTTCGGTGAGAAGCTTAACAGCTGTCTCAAGACCATCGATTGAGTATGCGTTGAAATTTTATTCAACTGCTCTTTAAGAGATGAACTTGGTGAACTTAGCCCAATTCGTATTTCTACGATTCCAAATTTTTCTTCAGAGGAATCGGGTACAGAACTCAAAATAAATGCTTCTGTTTGATGAGTTCCATCAGTTCCTAATCAAATTCATCGAACCCAGAGAGCACAGAGTAAGTTATAGAACCTCCCGTCTTCTGGATGTGACGAACCTGAGATCGTCACCGTTAGTGACTATCTCCACACCCGTCCCCGCCAAAAAGCTAAGGAGAGCTTCACCCCTAGGTTTGGTATTCAAATTGCCCCATTGCAGATGGTGCGAGTTAGAGTCCACCTCAATCACCAACGGAACGTTGTTCGTTGTGCAAAAGGTTAACAACGCGACTAGACCTTCACTGGGACACGAGTCAGTTGAGTCGAAAGGAATGTATACAGAATCTCTTCGCTTTCCTCCTCGTGGCATGCAAAAGAAACCCTACTTTAATGGTTGCCATGTCTCTGTGTTAAATTTGTAACAATTTCATGGCATCCAGGTCGTTGATTGCAAACATACAGGTCCTAGGTCTAAGCGACTCAGTTAAATAAAAAACTTGACCAGAGCGATTCCTCAGACCCTGGATTCCCTGTTTGTTATTTAAAGGTTTGGGGATTAGTGATTAATTTGTATGCCTCACTTCTAACAAACGACTTAGTTTTGCGTTCGCTGCTTTGCTGTGTTACAAATTAATCTGAATAATCCTTATTATGGAAGCCATTTGGTTAACTTAAGTCATGTTTTTTACCTAATTCCCCAGGGCGAGAAGAATTCCTTCTGTGTTCTCACACTGAAGTGGATCTTTCCTGCCCCAAAGAAAATTGAGAAGCCCCTGGTCCTTAAGAAGGGCCTAGATGCTTCGTCGATACCCAGGATCCATCTTTCACCTGAGGGTGGCAATGGGTCTCTGTGGTACACCTTCCAGCCGTCAGTATTTAAACCGGGCTGGAGGAATGAGATATTCCTGAAGAAAGCCTCGGTGGTCACAGGGGGACCCTGTATAACCACGTAAGCTTTAAATATCTTTGTCCTTGATGGAGGAGGCAGCTCTGGTAAAATCAGGTTTGCCCCCTCCTACAAGGCTGGTTTCTCCTCAAAAATTGTTGCTAACCATCTGTGAGAAGCTGGGTCAAAACATCCGATCTGGGAGGTGGAGCCTACAATACTAGATGAATTGAAAAGCGGGCGGATGTCACCGCATAGACTGAGGGTTTTATTCTTTAGCCAATAGGTGACCGCCTGAGCTTGCTCCGGAGAGAGGTCACTCGACCCACTACGGATGACAAACACGAGGTAATCTCCGAATATGTTGGATTAGAAGAATCCTTGACCCTAAGAGGAGCGTAATAGGAGACCCATGAGAAATAATTACAGCTGACCAAAACTTCTTGTGAGTTGTAAAACTGTACAAGTAAATCATCATTATATTTTTTAGGGATTTAAGGATAGAATCAAAAAATAAAAATAGATAGTATAATTACATAAAATGGCCAAAATAGCCATAAAATGGCCGTCAAATGAAAACTGTCAAGTTGATATATAGCCACATCTTGTAATGACCAACTCTTTACTACTTTGCCTGTGTTTGTGTAGTGAAAACACTAATGACCATTTTGCCATTTTGGCCATTTTTCTAATAAACAGTTTTTTTGATTTTTTTTTGTAATATTTTTTTTTGGTTTTTTGGTACCATGAAGTATAAGTTTTTTCAACACCGTTAATGGTGGTTTATGATGGTTGATGGTTTATCTAATAATAACTTAGTCTATATTGTGCACTGTAAAACACGCCATTTCTTCCTCAATCTATGCAAGCTCAGAAGACGATGGAGGGCATGACTGGACGCATTCTATTTGATGACGATGGCCGTCGCAAAGACTTCTACATGGAGGTGGTGGAGCTATCCACGGAAGGATACAAGAGGATCGCCATCTTGGATCCGAACACTGGAATAAATTACACACGATCCATGAGCGAAGTGTACACACAGATAACGCATTCACTGAAAAACAAAACGGTTATCGTTGCCGCCCGCCTGGGCATGCCGTATCTTCGAGTCAAGTATGAGAATTGTGGTCTAGAATATCTATTTTATGCGATTGTCAAGTTTTGAAAGTTGATTTTCAGAGTGCCCGAGGAAGGTCAGTACCTGGAGGGTAACAATCGTTACGAGGGATATTCTCTGGATTTGATTGACGGAATCTCGAAAATTCTCGGATTCCAGTACCAGTTCCAGGTTGTGGCGGACAATAACTATGGATCGTATAATAAGAAAACAAAAAAATGGAATGGTCTCGTTAAACAGTTATTGGACAGGGTAATTTGTATATAATATTGTTACATTTCCATCATTAGAGAATTGAAACGATTTTTTCTGCAAATAATTTCAGAAAGCTGATCTGGCCATTTGTGATCTGACCATAACGTACGAGAGACAAACGGCTGTTGATTTTACGGCTCCCTTCATGACGCTGGGCATTAGTATTTTGTACGCAAAACCAAAAAAAGAGCCACCTGAACTGTTCTCGTTCATGTACCCGTTGTCGTTAGACGTTTGGTTGTTAATGGCTACCGCGTATCTATGCATATCGGTGCTGCTATTCATTCTAGCCAAGTAAGGATTTATTCTATCCTTATTGTTTCTGAATATGATCAATTTACTTTTCTAGAATGGCGTCCGACGACTGGGAGAATCCGCATCCCTGCAACGATGATCCCGAAGAACTGGAGACAATTTGGACAATGCTAAACTGTACTTGGCTCACAGCCGGCTCCATCATGCAGCAGGGTTGTGATTTATTGCCAAAGTATGCGCACAACCAATCAATGGGCATTGAAATTTTAACATAAATATCTTTTTTTGTAAATTAGAGCAATCTCTACGCGTCTCGTGGCTGGACTTTGGTGGTTCTTTGCACTAATCGTGATCTCCTCTTACACTGCTAACTTGGCAGCTTTCCTGACAATGGAACGCATGGATGAGAGCATTGAGAATGCCGAAGATCTGGCGAAGCAAACGAAAATAAAGTACGGTGCTGTTAAGGGTGGCAGTACACTATCCTTCTTCCAGGTTTGACTTTAATCTCTATATAAGCGAATGTACTACGATTGGTCAAATGGTACGATTGGCCGAATCACAATTGGCAGAATTTAAAGGAAAAACAATCAAAAACCGATTCGGCCAATCGAAATTCGGCCAATCGTGATTTGGCCAATCGTGATTTGGCCAATCGTGATTTGGCCAATCGTGAATCGGCCAATCGGTTTTCGGCCAATCGAGTGACACTGACATTAGCATAACAATACGCATTTGCAGTTTTTTTCAACCTAAAAGGTTTTTTTTAAATAAATTTCAGGAGTCCAACGTTTCAACCTACCAGCGCATGTGGTCGGTAATGGAGCAAACTGAACCTTCTGTGTTTACCAAGAACAATGATGAAGGAGAGGAGCGAGTCTCGAAAGGCAATCGAATGTACGCTTTTCTGATGGAATCATCCTCAATTGAATACATCGTAAATCGGAACTGCAATCTGACCCAGATCGGCAGATTGCTAGACTCGAAGGGCTACGGAATCGCGATGCCTGTCAGTGAGTACTTCAGTATAATCCAATGCGATATAGGATATCGTGCTCAAGTTCTAATATGCTACACTATATTCTTATTGTTATTAACAAAACGAATATTTGCAACGGCGCGTGCAGCGGTCAAGGCCACATTCTAATAGACGCAAGTAAATGTTTCCCGATCCTCCCACAGCCACATTTATGTGGTGGGTTTTTACACCTCCTTGAATGACAGAAAAAGTTGTTGATCTGTATAGATATAGAGTGTGCTGTTGTGTGTGTGTGTGTGTGTGTGTGTGTGTGTGTGTGTGTTATTTTAGCTTAATTTAATTATTGTTCCTTAATAATTTATTCCCGATAATCAGATTCTCCATATCGTACGCACATCAGTGAGACGGTGCTGAAAATGCAGGAGGAAGGAAAACTGCACCGACTCAAGGAGAAGTGGTGGAAGGAAAAGAACACTGGTGAGAATTGAGAATATCATAATAACTGTATTAACCAATGCATAATTGCTCAATACAGGTGGGGGACAATGCGATAGTGACAAGGGCGGCGGTGGTGATAATCCAGAATTGAAAATGGGAAATGTGGGCGGAGTCTTCTTGGTATTGGCCGTAGGCTGTGCGGGTGCATTTGTCATTGGAATACTTGAGTTTCTGTGGAACGTGCGCCAGGTGGCCATTGATGAAAAGGTACATACTGTATTTTATATATAAATTAAAAGTGAATTCATAACATAACCTCACTTAATCTAAACGCAGATAACACCTTGGCAAGCTTTCAAAGACGAACTATTCTTTGCGCTCAACATTTGGATAACAACGAAACAAGTGCACAAGTCCATCGATGAGGACGGTTCAATGTCCAGCAAGTCGTGTCGATCGTCGAGCTCGAAGAGTCATCGCTGCATGATGTTGAAACGACAGAATAGCTTCGGATAGTCGATGCAAAGATGGCGCTTACTATGTTATTGTTGAATATTTATTTTCAATATTTTTTTTGTTATTATATTTTTATCTTGAATAAATCACCGAGTGTGGCATTTTTAAGGATACCAGTCCACAAAAAAATAATTGTGGGCATAAAAAAAATGTTTTATGGTCTGCCCTTGGATTCATGTCGTAAAATTCCTTACGAAACCGTAGTCATCAACCACATTTACATTCTGAATAAATGGCATCTAATTAAAAGCAGGTGTCGAATGGATTCGAAAGTTTTGCTTTCGCAACTCATCTCTTTCACTAAGAACTCCTGAAGGATGTAGCTTGAGCTTCTTCTTTTAATCGGCACAATGTCAATATCTTTTTTGAAAATCTGTATGATGTAATGACAAGGAGTCCCCTGTTTTCAGACGGAACACGAATTTTTAATTTGTATGAAACATCACAAGCCGCAACGGGTGCTAGCAGAAAGAGGTGCAAAAAAGTTAGTTATGATGTATCTGCGGGTACATTTCAAATATATATACATATGTTGGTTGGATCTCCACCAGGAACACGTACTTGGATTGGCGACTCTATCAGGTTGAATGAATAGTCAGTTGTTTTTGGAGGTTATGAAACATTTCATAAAATATTCACTAAGCTCTAAGATATACCCTGTGTTGCTGATTTTCAATAACTGTTAGGCACATTTATCAGTTGCTGACCTTAATTTGGCTAAGGATTATGGAGTCATCATCCGAACTGTTCCACCAACATCAAAAATGCAACCACTTGATGTAGGAGTGTTTAAACACTCCAAAAATGCTTACAATCAAGCTATTGATTCGTGGATGATGCAAAAGCAAAACCCCCGAGAAACCAATTTCTAAATTTAAAGTAGCTGCTTGCGTTGGAATAGCATATCAGAAAGATGTAACTCAAAGTAATATTTTGGCGACATTTAAGAAAACGGGTATTTTTCCCTTCGACAGAGATGTGTTTTCGGATGTAAATTTCCTTTCTAGCGATGTTAATGATCGTCCTTATTTGGAACAAGTCAATCAACCACAAGATACTGTAGTTGACAGTGTTATCATCAGACCAGTTAGACCAATTGCCCTACCGCCAAAGAAGGCATTGAATCCACCGCCCACTTCGACAGAAGTTACAGGTCAATCTTCTGCCATTGTTACAATCGATTTTCAAGGTCCTGAGCTGTTTATAGGGTTTCCGAAAGCTGGTTAGCAAAAGGCCCGAAGGAAAAAACGACGCAAAGGAAAAAGTGTGATTGCAACAGATACATTAGAAATAAAAGAAATTGAAAATAGAGCGACACAGAGACGAACTGCTGTAAAGAAAGTTGAAGAGTAAAAAACAAAAGAAGGATCCGGTAGCCCCTCAAAGCAGTGATTCTAAAAAATCCGTTCTGAATACTTTTCTTACCAAGGATTCAGGTGCGGAATGTGAAATCAGTTTTTAAGTTGCTCGTGTTACCCTAGTCTGATTGGGACCACCAGTTGAAATGGATTGTCAATTGTGCAGATGAAAATGGAGATTATCAGGTAAATTTTTCGTTGTCGGTATCGAAGATTTTTTTTTTCTTTATTATTTTCAGGTGAGCTTCCAGCGACTTAGTTCTCTTTTTCGTGACCGTTTTGTTGTGCCTGGTGTTCCTGATTTTGCGATTGTTTCCGGTGTCGACATTACGTCATTTTTACCGAACTCAGGAACAGAAGGAACATATT
>JAAAKO020024110.1:0-14434 GCA_010015015.2 Bolitophila cinerea
ATATAAAATAAGTTTTTTGTCATCCCTTAAATGACTTTCTGATGAAACACCAAAATTTCAGGTGGTTATTTGGAGCCAATGCAAAAAAGTTTTAGCCCACCTGTAAAATAGGGTTTGACCAAACAAAAAATGTCAGGTCACCATTTCTAATAATCAAACATATGAATTGCTACTCAGTAAAAAAAAACAGTTCGAGTCTTTTTACGTTGGTTAAAAAAAAGTTTTAAAAAAACCAATCATAAAAACATAAATACGAGCAATGTCTTTTCTAAATGTACGATTAGGTATAATGCCCAAACTTGGTTTTAAATATTTGAAATTATTTCTTTAAGCATATGTTTGCCCATTACACGATATTTGCTATGTTTTCGGCAGAGTGTACTTGCCTACTTTATGTATATTTGCTTTATTTAAAGATGAAATACAACCAACATTTATTTTATAGATGTATGGATGTTTATCCAAATAGCCGATCGAATTTGCTATATGGGCGGGTGTGGTGCATTCTTATTGTTACCAGAATACGTAATCTATAAAATCTAATTATGATAATAAACATGACCAGCAAGCTAAACTTCAAAATCAAACAATCAAAAAACAAGCATATTCACCGAAAAAATCAAAGAAATAGCTTTTTTAACATTTGACCTTTAATGTGACCTTTTAGAACAATTTTAATTATCATATTTGTAATCAGCGCACTATTTAACTAAAATATACTAAACTTTATCGTAATCTCAGGTACAACCTATTATTAACAAAAATGAAAGCGTACATATATGCTCGTATATATCTCTTTAAAAATATACAAAGTAGAGCTTTAAATATTGGCTTAAAATAAAAGTGTTCTATTAAAAAAGTAATCTTAAACCATACATTTTATGCACCTAATCGGGCTTTTACTCATATCTACTTAATTATCAGCTTTTTAATAATTTAAAAACTGCAACTAAGCCTATTCTTAACTACATTTAGACAGATATACTTTAATTCAATATATACTCATTGTAGATATAATGTAAGATTAAAATGTAGTCTATATAATATATCTACAAAATTATCTATATACATTATATATCAATGTAGACAAAAAATGATTAGACAACGTTGATAAAAATATGATAATAATAATTCAATAAAGTTTCGTCCATAAACATATAGATTTTTTGTAAAGAAAACAGTGTAATATCTACCAGTGTTTACATAACAAGTATTAAAATGCCTGAAATACAAACAAAATTTATTAATTCGCTCTTCCTTAAAACTCTTATTGAAAACAAGTATGACAAAAAAAATGTAAATGTAAAAAACTACAATGTTGAACCAGCTGGATTAGGTTTGAGAAAAGTGTTTGTTAGGTAAACTGCTTTACTATATTATTAATAATTTATATTACAAAAAATAAATTGAACAGATTCAGTTCTGATGGTTACTCAGAGGATGTAATTTCAATTATTGTTAAAAGCGAGGTGAATCCACAGAAAGAATTTGAAAAGGAGACATACTTAAACCAAAGAATCGTTCCCAGTATATCAAAAATACTGAGTAATTCTTCAGGTGTTGTTCACTTTGCTCCAGAGTAAGAATTATATAACCCTTAAAATATATATATATATATTAATATATAAACCCAAATTTAGACTTATATTTCAAAGTATTTACCCGACCCCGGTTATGGTATTCGATGACGTAACAACTAAAGGTTATTTCAAAACTAAATCAACAAGTTGTTTACTAAATTACGAACAGACTAAAATAGCAATAGAAAAGTTAGCATTTTTCCATGCTGCAAGTGTCATAGATCAAAAATTGGTAAGATAATGATATTTTTATTTTTTTTCAATTCCATTTAAAAAACATAATTTTCAGAATACAAACGATTACAATAATTTAAAGATAAACGAGATATTCAACGAGAATAATCCAAATGCAAAAACAAATTTTATGGAATCATTTCATGCCACTTTGGAGAATGCAACCAAGCTTAAAATCGAACCCAGTGTTATTTTAAAACTAAAAACTCTAGCTCCTAAGATATTTGCAAGGAGTGTTTTGGATTCAAACACAAGCTCACTAAATGGATTTTCTGTGCTTAACCATGGACGGTTTTGGACAAACAATATTTTATTCAAGTACAAGGAATCACAAGTGGTTGATGCTATTTTCGTAAATATTATTATTATATATACAGCCTTGATGGTTATAAGCACCATATTATTTATTTTTTAGATAGACTTCCAAAATGCATTCTACGGATCACCAATATTTGATTTGAAGTTTTTTTTAACAACATCGGTTGCATATGACGTACTTAAAACTTCTACTGATGAACTTTTATACAATTATCATGACATTTTAAGCATTCTACTTAAAAAATCTGGATTCCAGAACTATGTGCCATCGTTACACGAACTACAACTAGAATTCTTAAAAAGAGGAGCATTAGGTAACTTTTTATATAATAGTTTATATGTATTAGAAACTGAAAATATATCTAGTTGTTTATTTTTAGATGTCATATTTTTACTGGCACTAAATCCATTTTTACAAAACGGAGAATATCATTGCAGTTGCGCTACGTGTAATGGAAACAACAATATTATATGTGCTTTTAAACGAGAACATTCAAATAATATGCTGGATCGTCTAATTGAGTTTGAGAACATGGGCCTTCTAGAGTGGGGATTTGAAGAAAACCGTGTACGTGGTCTTTTAAAACGTTTCAATAGTATTCAAGTTAATAATTAAATACAATAATATATTCGTATAAATGTAGTTATAATATATTTTAATTTAATTAAAATACGTAATATCTGAGCAAATGAGAAGTACTAAATTGCAATAAGTTTTAAAGACTCTTTTATCTGTATTGCTATAACTGACTCGAGGTTCAGAAAACTGTGATTTGGATTTTAGGATATTTTAGAGTGAGAAATCCTTTTTATTTAAACAAATATCGGCAAATGGTAAGTTTTATTGGAAAGCTTGATATTTTGGTTAAAGCGATGGTATCGCTACTACTTTTCTTTCGATAGACTTAAATTGATTTAATCGGATGAAATGTTAATTTACAGGCAGAAAAGTAGATATAAAAAATTGACACTTTGAAATTTTCGCTCTGAAACTAGATAGTTGCAATTGCCACATTTCCAAAATGACCCGTCGCCGTATTTTGTATTTTGCTTAGTCGTTAATGACATAAATTTGCTGTTCTCGCCCCAAAGTGACATTATTAGAAATTTCGTCAATAGTTTCCAAACATTTGGAAATATCAAATAGCTAATATTTAATCGGACAATAATTTCGCCGCAATGGCTACTACTACTACTACTACTATACTATTCTCGCCCACTCTACCTTTTATATAAACACAGCAACCACCCTGGTTTTTGAGGACTTGCTGGTACACTTAAGAAGGGAAGGTCACGATGGACATATTTTGCATCGGTATTTTATATTATATTATTTTCAATTCGAAAAACATCGCTGTGTGCTCTTTAAAAGTAATAAATATTTCCTTGTTATTGAATGATAAAAAGAAAGCTTATAAATCAGTCATTGCAGTCTTGTCGTTTATACTCTAATCAGCATAGTAGATTACTTAAAAACGTACTGTATGACTATGTGCAATATCACCTTAAAAAACATCATAATAAAAACGGATATACATCACATTGGCCATATAATATTTCCGGTGACAGGCAAATTATTCCTTGTAAAAATCTCCCAAAATCTCTTTTCTCTCTTCCTCTCTTTGAGTTTTTGTTAAAATAAGAAGAGTGCTGCACTTGCGCAGCACATGATTGTTGTTTTGTACTGAAAATGTTTTGGGGTCTATTTCATGCCGCCATATTACCCATATTTAAATATTCTTTGTGAACAATTTTCGGGCAATAATTTTCGAAACGTAAACAAACAACTTTTGTGCCAGCAAAATTGGGCAAGTTCAAATTCTCTCGCATTAAATCAATGCATCCTCCCTCTTTCATCATTACATCAAATTTATATTTTCATTTTGCTCGTGCTAAGCTTCAATCTAATTGTAAATTATTATATGGAAAAGTGTCAAACTGGGAGCAATATTTTGTAACAATAAAATGAAAATATATTCAAGAAGAGAGCTTTTCCGTAAAGCATTTTTCAGATACGTGCAAATTACGTGCAGAAATGAGTTTCGAAAACGCCCAGGCACAAACTAAACACAGTGCAATTTGCGTGCAGACCTTGTACGAGAACTTCACCGTGTTTTCGTGCAAATTTTGCACTCAAACTGCACCTCTAGCGAATTATAAGCTCGTTATTTGTTATATGTGTTTCATATTGAGTTACACATGGTGCTCTATCAGCTAGCCACGAACTGTGCTCGCGTGTTCGTCGTCCGTTTTCGTCGCATCGCTTGTGCTTGCTTCTTGTGAAAAAATAAAATGCACAGCAATTTGAGTTATGAGCTGTGAAACGAAAAAATACATGCGTGCAAATTACATGCAGATTGTGTCGGCAATTCTCTTCTGTGCACAGAATGTTTTACGGGTTTGTTAGTTCAATTTTACATAATGTTACTACGAATTTAACACGTCTTAATCAATAATTTATCGTGAAGGCAGTAATTCTCTGAAATTTCCTCTACAAATTTAAAAAAGAGCTTTTACATACCTTTAACAATTTCCAGGTCGTCTATAGAAATTTTCATTAGAAATTTGTACTTGTTAGTATCTAATGTTGATGCCACACTTGCAGGACATACACTAAAAAAATACATATATATATACTAAATGTTGGTTTGTTATTTAATCAGATATTCTTACGGATTAGGCTTTCGAATAGTTCCGCTTCGACGTTTAATGCTGGTAATAACTAATAAATCACTAAACAGGAACAGACCTCTATCCTTACGACCAGCTTGACCAGATAACATTGAAACTAAGTCAAATACTAGAAAATTTCGATGAGGGCAGTTCAAATCGGTAATACCCTCAATAACACTCTAAAAATAAAAATATTTTTAATATTTAAATATTATCGGATACAATTTTAACATACCTCAAGTTCTCTCAATGTTAATTCTCTTTGACCATTTTCTAAAGCCTCGCGTTCTTTGCAATTCAAATGAAGTAATATATCATGTACCAACTTAAGAGCTTCTTGTAATGGTTTCTGATCAGGATGATCTTTGTCAGTATGCTTTATCAGCCGAGATAAAATCAGCTCATAGCTATAAAATGGTAATTATTTTTAGAAAAATCATATACTCAATAAGGTTTGTATTATACTTTGGAAATTTTTGAACTGGCTTAATAAGTAAATTATCCAATGAAAGTTTTCCCTTGTGTTCCCTTGCCATTGTCTCAAGAAATCTAGCAAATGCTGGTCGAGTTGAGCTTGCTGCACGAATAGCATCTTTAGCTTTATTCCAATTGTTTACAAAAGATGTATATGTTTCCAAAACAGAAGATTTGGAAAACTGCCGATGTTAAATTATATTTATGACTTAATATATAATAAATAACTAAATTATACTTACCACTTCTACAAATGCATCACCAACGCGTTGTAGGGGTTCCCAAGAATTTAATCTTCGTCTTAACTCTTCCAGGAACCTTTCATGAACATTTAATATAGCAGGAACCATCATAAAAATCTCATCAACCGTTTGTGAATCAACAATTCCAGCATTTTCCGACGATTTTAATGGATTCAAATATTTCTACAGATACAATAATATTATTATCATTATTTTTTAAATAACTAATAAAGTATATACTTACAATTACCACTGTTGATAATGACTCGACATAAGATTGTTCAGTGTTGAATAGTTCGACAACAACGTGAGTACGAGTATCCTACAAATATTATAAAATTAATAAATATTTAAAACCAAAAAAACTGTTAACTATATTAGTATATATATTTTTTTATATTTGTTATTGTTAGTGTTACTTACATCTTCAAAAGTATTTATAAACTTCATATTTACATCGGTGGTTTTCGAGACACAATTTTCAGAATCAGATTGAGACATACTCGTTGAATAATCTAATTCATACAAGTTTTTGCACACAATTCTACTTTTCTTTGGTAAATTCTCACAACATGAATTTATCATTGGCATATTATTATTTTATTTGTTGTTGTTATCTAAATAAAGTCCTCATGAGAGTTCCAAATATAAACTATAGAAAACAATTTACTTTAATTTCGAAATCAGTGCATATTTCCCTAATTAAAAAGAAAACTTCAATCTAAGCTAATTTCAAACATATTGCAATACACATAAAACATAATGCATGTTAGTATACAATAAAAATATCGATTCGGGCATAAGAATCTTAAACATATTTCACGTGTCTATTGAAAATCATTTATACATATTTATAAAAATGAATGAATTTAAATAATATTCAGTGAAGCACAAAAGATATAAAATTGATTTTAATTTCCGTAGAAGATTAGTTTATTATTTATTGTAACGAATTTAAAGTTTATATCAACACAGAAACTGGGATAGAATAAAAATACTTTGAATTAAATAAAATACACTAATTCAGCCCCAAAGATGCTTTCAAACTGCGTTGTTCAAGTTTATAGCTTGTGCAAAGGACTTTTGCGTGTCGTGTATATATCGACGTGTTTTGTATGTGTTAGTCTGTTGATTATGTAACCCAACCGTAGAATTGTTGGACTAAATGAGAATTTTATTGAATTGTAACCCAAGTTGTAGAAAAAAATTGATATATAATATCTACAAAACGTGTATATATTTAATTGTTTATTTCTTTTATAGATTCCAAAATGCTAATAAACCTAATTTCTAAATATATGTAGGCGGTTGGGAAAAGACAATAAAAAGACAAAAATACAAAATGCAACCGATGCAAAAGCCGAGACGGACAACGCGTCGAAATTGGCACGGTAGATGATAATGACCGGACCACCCGGGTTCGACTCCCGAGAAAGATCTTAAGAAATATGTACATTTGCCTTGTAAAATATGTTAGAGTCACTTTCAAGGCAAATTAGGACTCCTAACAAAAATAAGCTTCAAGACTGGACCAATAGAGTGAACCCGTAAAATGGTCGCGTGTTTGGTATGCTATATTGTATACCGGTCCCTATAACCCGTAAAGAATGGAAAAGGGATTTGAGAGAAAGATATGTTGGAAAAGACATTTAAATTAATAACTTTCTGGAATTATTATATCGACTGTAAGTTACTTCAGGAAATCTCAATTTGTAAAATATAGCAAATGATTAAAATTTAATGATATATAGATAAATATTTCATTTATCGTTTAAAACATTCATTTTGTATAGCGTGAAATTTATTCAACATATGTGAGTGTAAATTCTGTTTAACAATTATCATGATTTATCCGTCATTCCAGCACTGCTGAGCTGCAGCATCAGAATCTAGATGAGATAATAAATTTCAATCTTAAGAATAAGTAGGCATACATCATTTAGATTCAGAGATAGACCTCAAAATGTGTAGTGTGGTGAAATAACCTCAAAAGACT
The DNA here is from genome assembly GCA_010015015.2 of Bolitophila cinerea. NCBI lineage: Eukaryota > Metazoa > Arthropoda > Insecta > Diptera > Mycetophilidae > Bolitophila > Bolitophila cinerea. The sequence goes on from JAAAKO020024110.1 coordinate 7,518, forward strand.
TATTCTCACGGCAATTGTGCATCATCGTCACCGTGTATTTTGTTGTTGTTGTTTTTTTTCAATATTGAGACTTCACGCCAGGAAATAGACACTTATTCTCACGAAAAATCCTGAGAATAATGCACAGGCCAACTGTGACTTATTCTTAAGAGACTTAAGACCATTAAAATGGTAAGAGTAATGCACAGTCTGACTGTGACTAATTCTCAAGAGACTTGACGTCACGAAAAATCCTGACAAAATGTCACAGTCCTGCCGTAAAATCACTTGAGAATAAGTACAAGCCAGTTGTGACTTATCATCACGATTTTTATCGTATCGTTAAGTCTCTTTAGAATAATGCCCAGCGTCAAAATTGTTTATAAAAACATATATAAATACTAGTAAACACTAAATTATCATTTACCAGGGAATACAAAGTAGAGTTCACAATGGTTTTAGCAAATGACGGAATTTTCTCTAAGTTTCTGCCATAAAAAACTCCTAGTTAAACGCACTTTCATTTTAAAGTAAAATTCGTCGTTAATCTGTCAACCGTTATTTGGCCAATTGTACTATTCGGCCAATCATAACTCCAATTTAGATTCCAGACAATTTCTCGCAACATATTTAACAAAAAATATATAAAAAGTATAAGTAAATATTACTTTTTGCATTAGAATTGGCAATTTAAATTTGTAACTTAACGAATATTTTTTTTATTTTCCTTTATTGGGTGTATCCTTATACAATATATATACAAATAAATTAACAGTAATAATAATTGGGCCAAATATTTTGTGTCTGGGTTTTATGTGCGTTGTGCGTATATGAACTAAAATTTTCTTTTGGTGAAAATTGTGTACATAAAGCGTATAAACACATACATCTATATAAATGAATAAATATATAAAAAAGAAAATTTAATATAGGGTGATTATAAACATATAATAATAAAATATATAAAATAATATTTTTATAATTATTCTATCTATATATATAATGTATAACATAAATAATTCCATGTATCATCTGCTAATAGTACATATTATTGATTTTGCACACCCTTTTGATTCGTACTTCATGTGCTCGTGTAAGTGTTCGTATTTTGTTCTATGTACTTTATCTACTGTATATAAGTAGTATGGATGTATTTGTATATTTCATACTATTATATATATATATATATAAATTAAGTAAAATGTCTGTCTGTCTGTCTGTGTGTCTGTCTGCGTGACGGGTATGGATAGAACGCTGAAACTTCGTATGTGGATAGGATAGGATGAAGATGGGCGAGTTTAGAGGGGATGTTGAAAGGAATGTGTTGACAGGCAAACTATACCTTGTAAAAATCTCCCAAAATCTCCTTTCTCTCTTCTTCTCTTTGTGTTTTTTTTAAAAAAAGAAGAGTGCTGCGCTTGCGCAGCGCCTGATTTTTGTTGTGTTCTGAAAATGTTATGGGTCTATTTCATGCCACCAAAGAATGTGATGTTGAAAAGAAAATTGCTTATAATGTATTCGGGAGGGTCGTGGGTGGTTGTTAGTATTTTTGCCAGATGCCTAATAAAAAACAGTGCTTTTGGTGGTTTCAGTTTTTTGGGGTAGGTGAAGTGTTTTTTTCTAAAATCTATAACTTCAATGTGGTTTGTCGCTTTTTGAACAAATATGTTATCAATGGCTATTCAGTAAAAATTCCAAATCTGTTGACATATGTCACATGATATGACATTTGAAAATGGCAAATAATATATAGTTGGTGGAAACACATGTTTCCACAGCTGCAAATTTGCCGTCGATTGTCATTGGGATATGACAACGGTTGATATACCGGTGGAAACTCAGCATGAGGGATATTTAGAAGCAGGCAATTTGGATTTAAAAATATTTTTTCGTGAAAATCGTGAAAAAAATAGGAAAAAATCTAAAAACTGAAATTTGCAAATCTTTGCAATAACACCTGAATTTTACTAAATACCATATAGATAAAAGATTGTTATGTTTATGTAGTTTTATATGCAACGAATGCGATAAGAAAATGTGTGAAAGGATTTAGCACGAAACTAAATTACGCGTTTGCTATTTTTTTAAATAAATTATGAAATTATTTTATTATCCAGAAAAGGTGGACAGTTTGCATTTCGCGCATTTTTAACAAAACCACTAATTTCAAAATAAAAAATTTCATCGCGGTAAATCTGAATAGGTCTAATCTAAATTCTGCTTAGCTGTAATTCCTTTCGCGCTCACTACCTTGTACGCTTGTACACAATATTATTTAACAAAACATGTAGTGTACAAAAGATATATCTGAGGTACAGTACTTGCATGTGTTATAACAAATATATCTACAAATAGTGCAATTGAAAAGATGATTGCAAGGGTGATAGAACCAAACTAAATGATTATGTTAATAAACCAAAACTGAAATAATATGCATAATACTTACAAGACATTTTAATACAGCCGTAGGAAGGACGGTTGAGCGTTTGCCTAAAATTTCCTGTCTCTGTTCAGTAAGAAGTCTTTCGCTTGTTCCTTTTAGTAGTTCTGCAAGTAATGCTGGTGTAGCTTGAATATTTTTTTTTTGAACACTTTTATTTGCGATAAATTCCGTTTGTGAGAGTCGAATCTCATCTAAACTCCGTTTTTGTTCTTTTCCACGATTATTTGTTTCTTTGGTTTCCAATAAATGTGTACTCTTAGGAGAACGATCTCGGGCGCTGTCTAGAGACAGTTTCTTCAAGTCACTCTTAGAGTGAACTGTCCCAACTGGACTTTCTATACAACTAGGATAACGTTTGTGGTTATATATTGTCATATCCTTCGAAGAAGATTGAGTTTGAACGGGCGTCGAAGAAGCTCTAATATGGCACGGGACCGGCAGGTGAGGATTACTTTTTGGACTTTATTAGGAATTAAATCATATTTAAATATTAAAGTATCTTAAGTAAACTATATTTATTATATTACCTTTCTGGTCGATTTAGTACTTCGATCAATTCATCATAATAAATTTTAGTAGGTTTTTTCATTTCAGCTTCTAACATTTGACCATATGGTCCTCTTAAAGGTCGTTTTGAAAAACGCTTTAAATCTTGCTCATTAAGAGTTGGACAATAATTGAGTCTATCTCGTGGAGGTGTTCTGTCACTTTCGTTATCTGATACAGAGTCAGTTCGGAAAAAGGTTTTTGAAGTTGCTATTAAAACATTAGAATCATCTTTTTCTTCTGAACTCTGGCAAGTGAGACTTTGCCTTCTGCTGCTTTTTGGCCAAATAGGACGGCTGTATTCTGAGTCTGGTGTATTTGGTTCAAAAGAGCCAGTTAATGAGAGTGGGGTTTGGCATCCCTCTGATGTCCACAAACTGTCTACATTGACATTTTTTTCATTATGTTTTTCCAAATGTATGTTAAGACAGTCATTGTTCACAAATTCATTTCCTGCATTAAGCACAAAACTTTCACTTTCAATTGTCGGACTTTCCCATATTGGTGCGTCATTATCAGCACTTGTATTGCTTACGTTACAGTTCCAATTTTCTGATATATTTTGTTTGTCCGTGGCTGGCCATTGAATATATATTCCCTTGCGTTTTGTAGACATGTCGATACGTCGACGCTCATCTCCAACAACAACGGGCTCAAATGCTTCCACACTATCAGTTCTTTCTAAACGAGCATCATTACTATGACGTTTACGCACTTCAACAGCAGAAGTCTCTTCGAGTAATGATTCCATTTCAATTGAACTACCCGGTGTCACGGATATTAAAGGAACCTGATCAAGATCTAAACACATGTTTAAACCTTGCGGTATATCATTACCATCATTACCATCATTACCATTGCATTCAATAATGTCCTCTGCTGGGCAATTCAATGTATTTTCATTTTTGATAATAGATGTTTCTTCAATATCACCAATACAATCAATATGTTTTGCATCGTTCTCTAGGGTCGTCTCCAAACTTAAATTGTAATCTTCGATGATATTGGCGCTATCATCTTCAGAGATGTGAATCCAATGTTCAGGTGAATCTAAAGTATTCCATTCTCGAACAACGCACTCGTACACTGGAACTGGTATAAGACATGTAGTAGCTGTTTGCAAGAATTCATCGTTATCTGTAGGCTCAATTATAATGTCTTCTTCAATGTGCATGTCCATTATGATTTCTGATGTTTGTGCTAACTTATAAGGTGTTAACATATATTTTCTATCGTTACTTTTGCTGCTCATAATATTTTGAATATTTGTTTCCTTTTCAATTTCCACATTGGAAATATCTTGTGTGTCTGAAGGACTATTTTCCATCTTTTGGGACAAAAAACATTGGCTGTTATCGTCAATATAAGCATTTTTATTATCTTTTAAATTGGACTTAGGGACACGAGTATATTTTCCGGATGTAAAGTCTACCTGCGAAAACGAGGCACTTCGAAAGGGTATTGACTTCTGTGTGTAAGATCCAACAATGGTTCGGGACTCAGCCCGAGGTAATGTAGAAAACATGTCATCTTCTTTTTGCGCTAACGGTGGTGTTTTGTCTGAATCGACCAATAGGGAAGGATCTTTTAATGAAATGAATTGTTCAAGGCTTGATACGCTTGTATTTGGGCGAAGAGATCTGTACATGGTATTTTGATTTTGTGTATCATTAACATTTTGGCTGCTTCCTGATTTTAAATTGCATACGTCCTGTTCTGGATCTATTTCACTATCACCATAATCTTTTGAAGAACCAGCAACTCCAAAATCTAGTAGAGATTGACTTGTGGTTGATGGCCGTGGTTTACGAGGAGGTGGAATTGGTGGCATTTGACTTGGTCTTGAACCTTTAATTAGTTCAGTTAATTCCTTAAGTTTTTCTGTTTTTTCTGTACCGCGTTTGGGATCTTTTGATGTTGTTACTTTTTCATTCGGTTTGTCGTCTGGAGGATTTGAAGACGAACGTTTACCAAATCCAAGTCGTTGCCAACGATCCATAGTATTTCTACGTTTTTCCATTGATATCTATGAAACGATTTTTTTTTTAATAAAAACTCAACCGAAATGGTAAATTAAATAAAATATATACGAGTATAACAGATGTAAATACAAATAAAAATTGGAAAACAACAAGAATGGCTATTCTTTAGGAACGAAATGAAAAATACCGAAATTAATTTAAAATTGTTCCTAAATTTAGGAATTACATTTTTAAAAATATCATTAGATTTAATATCACACCTAAATTGTAGATTTTGGTATACCAAACAGGATCGCTTCAAGAATTGGACCGTAAACATTATATATACTAAGAAAATTACAAATAATTTAAAAAAATACATATTAAAAAAGTATTTTACGGAAAATTAAGTTATAGAAATTTTTTGTATGGCTGTTGTGGTATAATTGTTGTACAAAATTGTTTTTTATTTTGTGAGTAATTAAAATAGACATTACTAAATTTAAAAAAAAAATACATATATTGTGGATAAAACCAAGTAGTGAAGTAGTAGAAGAGCAAATCACAATAAATTTATAATAAATTATAAAAAATCATCAAATAATTGAATAAATTTAAAACGTACTTTATAATCTATCAGAAAATGTATATTATAAATATTAAAATGATTTTAGCTTATTTTTTCTTGTTTTTTGCTATTTTTTAATAATTTAAATCAGTTATTATTTTTCATAATTATAACTTAGTTTTGTATAATGGCTTACTTACGTATTTTGAAGGTGCTTCGAAACTTCTGTGAAGGTATGAACAATTTAATTTAGATCCAGGTAACTTTGATCGGTTTTTATCAATTAAAACTATAGATTCACGTGTTTTAATTGTATTTTCTTTTTTGACATCACTTTTAGGTAACAGACTACGGTTTGAATTATTATAGATTGCCGAAGTTTTTGTTTTCAATGTATGCCTATTTGTCACTATAGGGTCTTTACCAGAGGATGACTCATTATTGTTAGGAACTTTTCTTTGAAAATTTGAACTACTCAAACTTTCCACAGATAAACTTGATTTCTTTGCCGAACATTTTTCAGGTTTGTATATTGATTGAAATGTATCTTCGTCATTTTCAATACAAAATAATTGATCAGGTGGAATTATCAATTTTTCTTTTTGTTTTAGAGTAAGATTTCGAATTACTGGGCTTGCATCTTCTGTATTATTAAATATCGGTGTGCAGCATGATGCAGATGTTAATACCTTGTCTTGTTTATTAGTTGATTGTTTGACTTTTAGATTGGAAGAATTATTTCCGGAATAGGTCAAGAAATATTTCAGTAGTTTTGGTTTGTCGTTATGAGCTTGGACGCTGCTCTCATTTCTGACGTCGGCAATTAGGTTAGTCCTACCTCCATATTTTTGTTCGCAGTTTTCACTATTTTTAATATTATCAATCTGTTTAACACATTTTGTTTGCGTAGGTGATGGTAATGGTGACGACGTTACAGACGACGAAGAAAGAGACAGATTTGTTTCTCTATTGTTTATTCCTGTTTGATTTCGCAATTTACTTGTACCAATTTTTACATCTTTCACTTCACTTCTTTTATTTTCCGATTTGATCACTGGTTTGTATTCGGAACTAAAATAACTGCTTGTGTCTTCTGAATCTCTCAAATCATAAATATTACATTTGTTCAATGAATTTGAGTAGTAACAGCAGATTGAAGGCGGAAAATTGTGATTTTCCGAAACTACTACACGATCGCAAATGGCCTCTGTTGTTGAGCTCTGCTTCTTCGGTGATGTAGTCAATGCCGACGACGACGACGACGACGACGACGACGTCGGTGCCGACGACGAATGTGTTCTATTCTTGGCTGGAACAAAAATGGAGTGGTTCGAATGATGAGCTTGTATTATTATTTTCTTCATTCGGGTATATTTATTTATAAGATAAGTAAGTGTGTGTGTGTATTTTTAGATATATA
>JAAAKO020024121.1:0-14432 GCA_010015015.2 Bolitophila cinerea
ATATAATTTTATTAAATATATTAAAAAATTACAGACAACTATTATACTAATAATTATTTATAATACATTAAAGGATATCAACTAATAAATAAATATATTATTTATACAAATATTAGTCAATTCACATGACGGTCATGAAAGCGATCGCTATCGGTCGAGCTTTATAGCTCCTAGAACCTAAAATCATTTGAGTGACTATTTTTTAACCCCAAATGGATATTTGTAATTTTGATCTCAGCTAAGAAGGTGTTTCAAAGAAAGGGAAATAATTAGGCCAACAACTTGAATTGACCACACTTGGTTAAAAACCTTTAAAATTAGATTTGGGAGCAAACTCATTTAAGCAAAATAGGTGGTCATTTTGTTCAAAAAGTGGTCAATTCATTGTCGCGCATTTGTTCTATCTGAGTGGGTGCGTGCAAACGTGAAGTTAGCACTTTTTTATCAAGAGTGGTCAATCAAAATTATAAGTTGTCAACAGTTCTCAATCTATTTCTACAAAAAAACGCCTTTTCTTTTTGGGGAAAAATACAAATTTGGGCGACGAAATATTTTTTGAAGTTACTAAAAAAGGTTGTGAATCGAAGTTTTTTTGTGCTAATTTTTGGCCAAAAGTGGTCAATCGAATGTAGCAAAAAAAAAATGTTTCTATCTGGAGATGGCGCAAACAAGAAGTTAGCACTAAGACCTTTTCTAAATAACTTGTTAACCGAGGGTATTCAATCGATGAGCTGATTATTCATTAAGCCTGTTTGAAATTATTTTTCATTCTGTTTTTCTCAATATTTAAGATACATCAATGTTATAGTGCTATTTAAAAAAATGTAAAAGAGAATTTCTTTAAATTTCTGAAATTCTGGTAAATATTTTCTCGAGATTCGGGAAAATTATATTGGTTGGGAATTCTCGGAAATTCTAAAAAAGAAATTCTCGCGAACAATCTCTAACCATACATACGAACACTTTGAAGGACTATAACTTAGCCGTATTAAAATTGGGCCATAATATTTCTTTGAATATCTTAGCATTGCTCTATAACATTGAAGCTTCTCATAAAGCCTACCCAACTTACCTGTTAATTACATTATTCAGCTTATGTTTTTCAGCACTAGGTTGAATAACCCCTACATGAGTAATTGCTAAATTCATTTGGCAGGATATTCTTTTATTCGGGTTCACAATAAACCAAACCATCTGGATAACGGTTCGACCTGAATATTAAAAAATAAATGTCGGTTTCTCCATTGTTCATTAGTCTGCCACAACGCAGCAGTACCAGTTCATCAACCTATATACAATTGCAGGATACGTGCAATAGACTAAATCCCATAAATTACTGTAACATACCTGGCAAACTAAAGGATACAAACACAAATGCAGTAAAGTCCTATGGCACCCAATCCCTATTGCCTCTGAGGGCACAACGAATTAAATCCACTGTGCGCTTTCGCTTTGATATTGGCCTCATACCGGAAGCGTGTAATACTCGTAATTCATTGTCGTTGCGCAGCCAGGCGAGTGCATCAGTACGGGCGGATGTCTATTACTTTGACAGATTACAGTTGCTCCCACGCCCCCTCCGCGTATATATATATAGATCAAACCTAAACTGTTATGCTATTGATGCCATTATACGCAATTAGTTCCATAATATCCGGAGTTATATCTCTGAAAATCTCTGATTTATGATTTGGTTTTACCGCCCTCGCTTCCGAAAAGTACTAACCACATTCGCAGTAATACACAGAAGACAGAACCACAAAATAAAAACGATTCCCTTTGATTCATTTGATTGTATATTATAAGATTCCTCTGAGTTCCTCTGAAACCGCACTTACCCCAACGATCATCGGATATGAAACTAAATACTTTGTCGTAATTCATTTATTCCCATCTCTGTACTTATGGCACAAAGTGAAATGCGATCCGGTTTATTCTGTGTGCCAGAGTGGTCCACAATGAGGGGGTGGAGGGTGGCAGGAAGGCTGCGGGTACGGAGCTCTCAGTGAGTATATATACTTCGTATATTTTACGTATTTTCGTGTTACTTCCCTGATTCAAATGTTTGCGCAGCAATTTCGTAGCCGTCGTGTTTTCCCATTCATCTAAATGGAAAATGCAAGCAGGTGAGATAGATATACACTTTCTTCCTTAGAATTTGAAATGCATCGCACGTGAACTTACAATAATTCAAGGATTCCACAGCTACGTCCAGGATAAATGCTTTTCTACAAGAAATTGAATTGGCAATCCCGACCCCCGTGTACTTTTCGAAGAATGCGCTTGCGTAATGCGCTGTATCATTTTCCAGGTAAACTATTACTATTTACCTGTGCGGTGATGTTTAGCTCTACGGTATTTATTCCCACTCCGCGTTTGTCCATTTTCAATGCACACACAAAAAGCTCAAATCAATATTATTCTCTAAACATATTTAATATTCATATACATATTTATTTGGTTTGTGTGTAAGTGTAATCTGAATTATTTTTATATAGTTATATATATTAACAATTTTTTGTGTGTGTATGATACAGTAATTTAAATGTCCTTTTAATTATAGGGAACGTTTTAGTGTGTGTGTGGGTGTGTGTGCGTGTGTGAGTGTTTTATGTTATTATTTTTAATAAATTTAAACTACAATAATTACACATTTAATTTATTTTATTATACATTTATATATTTATATATATATATATATTTTTTAGCATATTTTTGTGGTTCGGTATGAAACATAGTATAGTGTAAAATATCCCATAAGGAAAAAAGTACAACAACAATAACATGTTTTCGCGTAAGTCGCAGTTGTTTTTTCTATGCGCTTTGGCAAAATTGACAGGTGTATTATTAAGCTGATGGGAATTTTACCCCGGCGACGCTGGCCCCGCTGTCTACTTTGACCTTTAAACAAAAAAAAACACAATGTAAACATAAATATAAGAATTTGACTTTATAGAATTACCCACCGTCGACATTCACTAATTTTTTTGGTATTTTACCCAGTGGTCGCTCACCCCGCCAACACTGATACACTTTTTAATTGTATTTCATACAAAGGACCTACACCCCGCTGAATTTCGCACATTGTTTACGATTTTCGTTTAAACGAATTTGATTTTTTGGACGCTCACCCCGCCGTTGCTCGCCCGCTTACCTTACACAATAACAAGGTAACAATTCCATTAAAAAATATTAAAATACAGAAATATTATGAGGTTTTCTATAAATCGTATTTTATATTTACTTTATTATCAATCATACGAATTTAAACTTTTTAAAAAAGGTAACAAAACGGGTCGGGCGACGGCGGGGTGAGCGTCCAGAAACTGAAATTCGTAAAAATGTGGGTAATTCTGGGTGTAGGTCCTTTGTATAAAATACAATTAAAAAATAAGTCTGTGTGACCGTGGGGTAAAATACCAAAATGTGAATGTCGACGGGAGAAGTTCCGCGAGTTGAAATTCGCGATTTCTGATTATTAAAAATCGAATGTCTTTTGTTGTGAATTTGTTTGTATGAATGCAACGGGGTCTATGGCATGCCGCCTATTATTAAATGCCTATTTCTGTATGCCCTCGTTTTGCGTGCTTATTGTTGTTGTACCTTAAATATATGGATTGATTTTTCCCGAGACGGAATTTCATGCCATTCTAATTTTGATAGTATTTTTTTGTAATTTTATTTAATGTTATTGTTTATACTTATTCGTTTTTTACATAATTATTTAATATATAATATTTATAATGCTTTTTCGGGTGTTATTTTGTCTGAGTGTTATTTTGTCTATGTGTGTGTGTGTGTATTTTTGTTTATGTGTGTGTATGTGTCTGTATTTTTGTCCGTGTTTGATAGTGCATTATTAATTATCTAAAAATAATTAAACACAAAAAGAAACAATTGTCTTGTAGTTAGCTAATGTCATAGAAAAACTCTCTTATATATTATCAATTGTTATGTGGGCGTTTTGCGCACATGTAAATGTCATGGGAAATGGTAATGGGGGGGCTAGTTGCAATGCGGCTATTTGAAACACCTCTCTCGGCATCGGTCTTTTGGTACATTGCAATCGGTGTATGTGTGTGTGTGTCAATTCAGTCAATAATACAGTGTGCGTGACTCTGCAAATAACAAATAAGTATAATTAATATTGCGCATTATGTGTATATGGGGATTTCAGTGGGTGGACGAGGGGGTACGGGGGAGGGAAAGGTGCTGGGAGAGAGAAATGCACACAAAATGCAATTGGAAACTTACATATCGTTACCCATAAATGTCATCTCCATTCGGTGTCCAAACAGGCGACTATCACTATGGGGCACAGCACACATCCAATTTGCCGGGCAATACTGTCCAGCAGCTCGGGTAGGTCCAATAGTGGCGGCGGCGGCGGCGGCTGCTGCAACGGTGTCGGCGGCGCAGAGTTAAACAATGTACCGAGCAGCAGGACGAGCAGCACGGGAAGCAGCAGCACAACGGTGGCGGGGGGCGGCCGACTACAATGAGCCCCATTGTTTTCGTGTTGCATGGCGGCCCGATGCTCGCTTTTGATGACATGTACAAGAACACTGTCAGAGTCTGTGGAAATTAATTGCACCACTTGAATCAATCAATATCTATATATTATAATATATAATATGTATATATATGTAAAATTCTATATCTATATATATATCCGTAACGATATATTTACAACACAGAAATGTTTTGAATTATGAGTTATGAACTCAAGGGATTTTGGTATGCTATTATAGTGAGCACAGTAAGGGGTAGAATATAAATTAGTAATATGTCATTTAGAATTTCAGCAGATAGAATTTCATTGTTCTTTTGCATATTTTAAATGGCTATTAAATTTTAGGTTATTAATCATTGAGATTTTTTTACGAAAGATAAATTTGAATCGCTATATCGCAATGAAAATACTCCAACGACATTTATGTACACTTAATTTATATAGACCAGTAAAATTATTTGAAAATAGTCCCATCCTTTGATGTAATTCCCGGAGAGCTGGAAATCGTTTTAATCTCTTTATTTTACCTCAGATTGAAAGAATTTAAAGTTTGTCCCATTTTTACTGGTGAGCTTTATGCACGCACCAAACAAATCATTACAATGTTTGGCTTTTTTAGTTTTTCGCTAATAACGCCAAAGCTGTTTATACAGTAAAATCAAATCATGACAAATTGAAGAGGACAAAATTCTGCGCCGATTAAGTACCATTTATATAAACATTTCTCAAATAATAAGCCAGATATGATGAATCGAATTGTGTGGTTATGTTTGATGTGAATATAAATTCAATGCACCGCCGTTTTTAATATTGACAGTCAAATTTGTTGCAGCTGAAAGATAAGAAATACCTTGGGAATACCAATTTTGATAAACGAAAAAGTGGTAAATATTTTTAGAATTTTGTGGTACAAAAAAAGTGGTACAGTTTTTTTTTCGATTTTTCGAACGGTTTTTCTTGATTTTCTCTACGGTACGGATTATCTCTACAGTTTTTGTCAATACTTTTTATTTGCCATTTACTGAAAATGTTCCTGAAATTTTACGATTTTCTTGGTTTTTTTTCAAGTTTACTCTGTATTAATATGAATATAAAAATACTACATTCAAATGTACTGAAAACCATTTTCCGAAAATTTTCTTATAATTTTTCCTATTTAAATTTTTTGATCTTGGCAAACTTTAGCTCTGTATTATTAATATTTTTACTATTTGTTTCTCCCATTTTCCGCAAACTTTTCTGTCATTTTACGACTTTCCTGGATTTTTAAATTTTGTCTGTATCATTAAAAAAAGCTACAAAAGAATGAACTGATTTTTTTTTTTTAATTTCCGAATGAATTTCTTGATTTTCTATACAATTTTTGACAATAATTTATTTTCACATTTTCTGTACATTTAATGTACTAACTTTTTTTTGTGTAAATTGAAATTTTTGAAAAAAAAAGTTAGTACATTAAAGAATAAACTACCTTTGACTTTTTTTTTGTTTTGACATTTTCTCAATGGGTTTTCTTACAATTTTTGACAATATATTTTTTTTAATTTTTCCCATTTTCTGGTAATGATCCTGTAATTTACGATTTTCTTGGATTTTTTCAATTTTATTCTGCATTATTTTGAGTAAAGCATGACTACACTACTAATTAGTACAAATGTACTAAAAAACATTTTCCCGAAATGTTCTTGTAATTTTTCGATTTTTATATTTCTAATTTTTGCTCTGTGTTATTATCAATATTATAAAAAAATTTTATGACATTTTTAGATTTTTTTGAATATTTAAATTTTCTTTGTATTATTTAAAAACAAATCAGCATGATGTGAACTGTTTTTTTTTACGATTTTTTTAGAGAATTTTCATGTTTTTTTGAAAATGTACTGAACAAGATTTCCCGTCATTTTTTTGTTATTTTTCGATTATCCTGTTTATAGCTATAGCACCTTTTTTCCTGTAATTTTTCAATTTTCAATTTTTGAACTCTTTCGAAACGTCAAATGTTTTTGATTTTCTTGATTTTCTTTACGTATACATTTTCAATGGGTAACAAACAAACCCATAATTAAATATTCTGTAAAGATGAGTGAAAAACACGGAAAATTGGTATTTCTAGGAGTAAAATCACATAACGGTTGTAAATCCTGTCATCCCATAAGAAACATAAAAATATTCTGTATACTTAGTAAAAAGTTGAAAAAACCCAATCCATAGATTTGGGAACCAAATCAAGAACCTAGGCAGTATTAAACTTTCTGCAGAGCAATTCATATTTGGAAGATAATTATTATTGTTATTTTGTAGAAAAGTCTTTAGTTAAACGTCAACAACACAGAAACAATATTTTTAAACAGAATAATAATAAATACCGTCTCTATTAGATGAATTTATATTTTATTGAAGTGGAGTTCTATCATAATACCAAAACTCAAAGTTCAAAATTCTTTATTTGGAGTTTTGTCTGTCGTCCATTTTTTTTACTCAGCCTCTGTTTGTGTTGATATTTAGTCGATCAGTATTTTGTATGAGGAATTACATTTTGTCGGATATTTTGACAATATTGGTAATTTTTTGGTATTTTTACTATATAGACATATTTTATCTTCTGGTATTAGTGCAAATGACCCCAGTGTGTTGACAAATAATCTCTTCTTGTATTTTTATTTAAATATCAGCCTTACGAAAGTTATTGCTCATATTGCTAAATATCGCACATTTCCTTATTCTATTACTCAACAAAATCTAAAAGAAATATTATTTTTCTGACAAATTAGGTTTCAGATTAACATAATGGGACTTGACTGTGTATCCTAAGGAGTTAAAATTGGCCAACACCTTAGGGAAGACCAAGGTCCAGATTGATGGATAATATTTCATCTGAACTTGGACGAATGAGGGTCCGTGATTGGACAGCCTGAACTCGTGACTGTTTAAAATGGTTGTTGGTAATTTTTGAAGCTTCTATCATGACCCAGCTTGGTAGTAGTGCAACATGAAGAAGTAGATTCAATTTGAAGACCTTTTTTTTTCAACTGCTTTACAAATAAATCATATATTTTTCTGAAATTTTTAGAAAGCCTTGTATAATTTGTATAGTATACCAAAACAAACTTCATACCACCATACCATTTAGGGTAGTTGAGCATTTGACCGCAATGTATGTTGGGTTCCATGAGATTCGCAAATAAAGAAAACTGTCCCGGGCTTATTTTGAATAATGCCAACAAACTTCAGTTTTAATTCCAGCTCATGAGAGTTCTCATCTTGGGATGATAAGCGCAACTCAGAACGCAGATGGTGCCACCATAGATCTGACTGTGCCAATTGAGAAGTGGAAACACTTTTTGACAGAATGTCCGCAGGCTGGAATCAGTGAGTATAGAAGAAACTAGCGCTGCAACAAATTGTTGTAATTATTGAACATCCCTAGCCAACCAATGGAGCACAATCATAGAGTCAGTCCAGAATGTCTAATTTGCATGCTTTCTTTGCATACTTCCAAACATCAATGGCTAAAACAGCACCAAGCAAAAGATGTGTGCCATTTCGATGGACCATTTAACACGTAATTTATCTAACGTTGAATTACAAATGTTATCAACTTAATGATGCTGAAATTACATTATGGTTTTACAATAAGATCAGGAACTAGTGAGTCCAACATAATCTTCTGTCCCCAAATGTCCTGGACAATAATTTTAAATGGTCCTTTTTGTATGGAATCCTTAGGATGATCTTCATCATCATGCTTATGAGTAGAGGCGAAAATATCCTCCACCTGCTGTTACTCAAACGTTAATGGCACCACAGCCGACCTATCGTCTACGCTACAAATTCGATCGAATAATGGTCATGCAAAGTGTTGGCAACAATGGATGACTTCGAATTATGCTGTTCACTGAATATTTATACGAGGGATGAATTCTGTGCAGGCATTTCGGAGTCGTTCAATCGAACCGGCCTTCAGTGAGGGCCCACGTTACAGCCCCAATTAAATCATCCACCTGGCATGGTGTCATATATGATGTAACCGGCATTGGTAAACTGTTTTATATGCTTTCATTGTATGGGCACATGAAAATTCTAACCGATCATAAAACGAGCAACAGACAAACATCTATCTATTTTTTGATGGGCTGTTTGACAATCATACTTCCCGGATGCCACAACTGCTGAGTCAATTCCAGCACCAATAATGTTGCTTCATGATCTATTGCCAAACGCAGTATACAATCTGCGGTGATTAAATTTACCTGCGACCCAGAGTCGCATAAATCCCGAACCGGCATAGAAATAATACCAGATGACTCTTGGAACAACTCGCCGTACCAAGAATAGAAACAGTTGAATCGTACATAAAATCTTTATTGGCAACCATTGTTAACGCTGTTGAAACACTCGAAGAGGCAATACTGTGAACTTTTGGAAATGGGTGACAACATACAAAATGGAAATGTTAGTAATTTTTTTTTTGTAAATGTGATAAGCAGAGTCCGGAACCTTATGTTATAAAAAACCTTTAAGGCTTTAAAATAGTGTTACAAATATTTAAATAGGGGCAATTTAAAAAAGGAAGCTCTAAATATAGACGTAAGAAAGTTTTATATACATAATAAGGCTAAATATTATTTTTAAACGTACTGAACTGTACGAACTGTACGAATATCAATTAGCCTACCGTTTTGCTCCTGAAGGCGAGTAATCGACTGGTTTAAAAATCCATAGTGGGAAAGAAAAAAATCTTTAAAAAATGTAAATATATTTCATGGACAATGACACAATTTATGTTAGATCTAGGCTCATGACTCTTGACTTTAGGATAGGCTTTCGGGAGATTTGCTATTTTTATATAATTTTTAATCGGAAAAAATATATAATTTTCTTAAAAGACCCTGTTAAGCTCTGTGAACGTGACCCATACAAATCGCTAATAAAACTTTTCTGTGTGTCATTGACAACTTATTACCCACAGATGAACACCATTAACTTTGAGTGACCACACTCGGTTGGCCTCCAATGAAATTGACTAAAATTACTTTTAAACCGAGTGAGATAAAGAAAAGTTGTAAATAGTCATCTGGGACAAGAAGTATTCAAGAGAATGCTTCTAAAGTCCCTTGTTTTATTTGGATGACTCAGTGGCAATTTGTTCACTTGGAATTTAATAACTCGAAATATAGGTCTGTGAATTTTTCATTTTTTTTTCTCGCGACATTTTAAAATCATATCTTGTGTTTTATAACTAAAGTCAATCTCTTCTATTTGCACAAGTTTTGCGTCATAAATTGGGATATTTGTGTTAGTATCGAAGTATTGATCAAAAAGCTCAAAATTCTGCTCGCATCGTCCTTCTCAAATGTGTCTGTATTAGGAAGAACGTGAGCATCATACTTGGGAGTATAATTTTAAGGAATGTGGTAGATTTTGTAAATTTGCCTTTATTTGTAATTGTTGAACCGCTATCCTTAAAAGCTTTCGACGTTAATCCCATTTTTTACTCAATAGACATCGATAATTTTATAGAAATGCCAACCCAACTTTTATTGTTTGGTCAAAAAGTTATTTTACAAGACGCCATGAACACATTTGTCAGTAAAATATTTTTACTGGATTTTACTGGATTAAAAATTAATTAGAAGGACACCTCACCTATTTATGTTTGGTCAGCAATTTATTTTTTAGATTCGTTTTGATACATAGCTATCAATAAAATATGACGAACGACATTATCTCTTGTCCTATAAGGTACATAAACTTCAACCACATTGTAATCTTTGACATTATTAACTGATTTTTCGGCGGCTTTAGTAATTCAGTTCACGTTTTTGTAAGCATTTACTAAATTGGTGCCAATTTTTTCCTTATCACTTTCTTTATCGCTTATTTTGACATTAAAAATCTTATCGATTAGTAAACAAAATGGACCTGTTTTTTTTAATTAAGACCTGAGAATTGGGTCTAGATAAAAGAACCCTGGTCAGAGCTGAAAACTTAAAACTGAAAATTTTAAAACATGCAGTTTATTCTTTATTTGAATATTGAAAATGCCCGTGAAGATTTAATTTTGCGTACGAGACTAAACGAAAAAATGTTGATTTGCAAATGTTAGTTAATTATCTAGTTGATAATTATAAAAAGATAAAAGTACAATAAAAGAATCTGATTTAAGGCATCATGTAAAGTCAAACCAAAGTCGAAAGTCCAAAAAAACCAACATAGTCTCAAAAATCAATAATGGGATTTTTTTGTGATGGGATAGATCCCTTTTTATTTTTTTTCATTCTATGTAATACATTTGTAGGCTATAATATTTAAATTTATAGTCATTACATATTGAGGAATATATTTTTTTGGCCATGTATGTCATGATTAAAATAAGGATTATTAATTAATTATTATATTAATGCTAAAAAATCAATCGTCTATATAGCTTTGTCAAAGATCTAAACTTAAACTTAATACATAACGTACCATTTTAAAATGTCACCAGAAATATCACATTGATCGATATTTTCTTATGTGAGATGTGACTTAAACTCTTGGAGCTGTGCACATTGCTATTTATTAAAATCGTTACAAACACGTCCACAAGAAAAAAAGTTTGCCTTTTATTGTCATTCATAGTATAAATCGAAGCCACGTACACGTTTTTCACTATGACATGCTATATGTATTTGTGTGTGTTACCCCCTCCGACGATTTGGTGCTGCCCGATGTATCACACGAACTGTCGCATGTTTCACACTCAGTCACAGTCACAATATATTGCCGTTGCCGGCAGCCCCCGTAGCATAGCACCACCGAGTAACACCTCCTTATATATATGCTGAACGAACATACCCGGGCACCCTCACCTGGTTGTCCGCCCGCCCAACCTTCCATTTCCCGGGAGCGAGCGCGCGAGCTGCGTGCATGTGGCAATATACGAGCAAGCTTAATATAATTCATACGCGAACACACCGGCGAAAATAAGTTATTATATATTTATTTGACTTGTGCGGGCGCGTGGTCCCGCCCGCCACGCGACTAACGGTAACTATTCACGGCAGTTGTAACAGCCATAAAGTGTGACGCGTGCGCGCTCGTGTGGCGTGCGGTGTCAGTTTTTCCGCGCCGCGCCGGTTTACTTGCGATTTTCCAAAATAGTATAATAATAAGTCATGGAAAACGTTTCGGCGCACGCTACATCGATATGCGGGTGCACTTACCCCTAAAGCTGCATGTTTTATATATTATATATTATTGCACCTGGATTGTATATACTATATATATATATATATTTGTTTGAGGGATATTGTATACTTTGCTTGAAACATCCGCTGGGCTCTGCGCTTAACGGAGGAAATTAAACGTTAAATAACTTGCAACTGCAAGTGCTTATAAATCTAGTCTTTATGTGTATATATATATACTTGAATATTGAAATAGAGAGGGCCACACTCTAATAACTACCCAGTCGAGCTCGAAAACACTCGTCCGCCTATATCTGACGTGAATCCGGTACTTCCTTGGGAAAACCACAAGCGCGATTTTCACGAATCGGCACGCCACTCGCCACACACACACATACACACACACCCTGACGCAAATGACGTGTCAGCGCATAAATAACAATAACATCCATCCAAAAACACAGTGGGCACGTACCCTCGCCACTAGCCGCTCGTTTGGGGTACACGGAACAATATCCTGAATGTTATATACCGATTTAATGGTGGCTTCCGCAATGTTATATACCAATAGAAATGGGGTAATAAAAAGCTACCAAAAAATAAATCAAACAGCAGTTATGCTTTTGCGTGTGTATGAGTGTGTGTGTGTTTGGTGTGTGGCAAGGGATGGGTTTAAGCAGCAGAACCAAACTGCCCGGATTGCAATGCTGGGCTTTTGTTTTCAAACTCGGAAGCACCTTATCGTGTGCGAGCACCACGAAAATCGAAAGGGATTGAGATCGATCGATCGAGAGGGGGAGCGCGGAGGAAAGCGGCTGCTCGACAGTATATTCCGAAGTGGCTTTATCTATATATAATCTTATATAAATATATATACTTATTATCACGAGGCCAATTCGATCGTAAGTTTTCGTATTTAAGTACGCATGTGTCTGCTGTCACTTAGATAAGCCTTACACATATCCCAGTTAGCACGTCAGACGCCCAGGCGAGTATAGATAAAACTTTGCGGAACGACATGTGAATGATAGAAAAGAGTCCAATATAGGACACTAAATAGAAAAAATGATAAGACAGCGCCACAGATGAACAAAGGGGGTTGGTGTATTGATTCAAGAGTGTTATTGTAATACAATAATATAATGGGGAGAGATTTGTCAGTGGCAGGATTGGATTTGGAAAGTGTGTTTGTTATTTATTAGTTTAATATAAAGACTATAATAATAATAATGGACTGTTTTTTCTTTTCATTTTTTTGTAACTTTATCTGCTTACAATAAAAAAAGTTGTTAGACTTTTTATAAAAACTGGAAATTTGCAAAAAAAAATGGAATATATAAAAAAATATATATAATTTATGAAAATATTGTCTACTTATTTTGATATTTATTTCTGATGTTTAATCTCCTTTATTTTTAATTTAACTTTTCTATTTGGTTTTCAATTCATTTTTTTCTTTTAAATTGAAAAAAAAAAAACAATTTACGTGTTTTCCTTTAATTAAATGAATCCAATCCTAAATAATTTAGGAGGCATTAAGAGATTAAGCAGATTTTCGTGAAATGAATAAAGTTTATTATAAACATGTTTAAATCTTTATTTACATTGTTAGCTTTTCCAAAAGCTTTGTTCTAATTAAGTTTTTTGAAAAAAGTTAGTAATTTTTTTTCTATAGATACGTTTTTCTGCAATTAAGTGGAACTGTGCCTCTCCTAAAAAGATGTTTCTGAAACCGTTAACTGTATGTGTATATGTGTTCAATTAATTGGTTAACTAACATTTCTGGTGCTAGTTCAGTTTATGTTATTATAAAATGGGATTCCTCATATATTCTATGTGATTTTTGAAGGATCTATTACATGACACGGTTCGCATAACCGCAATTTCAAGGAGAGCTTTTTGAGAAATGCTGTTTTTTTAGTGCATTAAATATTCATACTTATTTTCAGATAAAAGTACCATTAAGGCAACTTTTTCAATTTACATGTGTTTTTTTTGTTTTCAACTGAAAAAAAAATCTTTAAAAATTTAAATCATTTTAATAAAATCTGCAACTAAATCAATTTTAAGAGATAAATATTTATTTTATTAAATTTCTTTTTTAATTTTTGAAAAATAGCAAGAAAGATCGAAAAAATAGAGTTTGACAAGGAAATTAAATGTTATAATCAGGACAACCAAAAATATGCCCTAAAACCTTTAAAGCGCTAAAATTATGACCTAAATACGTCAAAATATAAAAAAAATATAAAATGGCAAAATATGCTCTAAAGAATATAAAATTACAAATTAAATGACTATTAATTAACATTAAAAAATCAACATAATATTGAAAATTGAGTGTTAAAATAAATCGTGCCATTTTTAAATAAAAAAACAATAATAATGTATAAAATAATTTTGTTTTTTTTGGCACATTTTATTGTAAAAATTAAAATATTTGAAATAATTAAAAGTATTAAATAATTGCAGCAAGTAACAAGTAATGAGTAAATTTTACAATTAAAATTATGAAACATTACAAAAATGTCAAAAAATTACCAAATATGCACTTTTAAAGGTAATATGACCTTTAATAAACTAAAATTACCAAAAAAGCTCTAATGGGTAAAATATGCCCAAATATGCCCTAACAAGTATGGATTAAAAAATGTATATTTTTTGAAACACATTAATCCACACCTGATAGCATCAAAAACACGAGTTGCACCCATCCAATCCATTAGTATACCGAGATTAGAACTTTGTGG
>JAAAKO020024132.1:0-14431 GCA_010015015.2 Bolitophila cinerea
TATGCTTAAATAGTTGAAAAAATTATGTTATATTCTGCAAAAATATGTTTAAATTCAAGTGTACGATTACTTTTTTGACCCACTGTATACTTTATACTTATACAAAAACTTAAAAATAAACGAAAATATATGCAAATTTAAAATGTATTTGCGAATATCATAATAAATCATAATAAAAAATAGCGAATACTGGCAAATACTGTAGCGAATACCAAAATATTTTTTTTCTTGTATATTTTCTTCATTAGTGTATTTATAATTTTAACGAGGCTCAATGTCTTGATTTTAGATTTATTCATTGTTTGCGCTTGGTACTAAATATCGATTCTCAAATATTCATATTTTTCTTGATTGGCAGAAGTCGAAGTATCGTGTGTTTGCTTTTTTTTAAGTTGAACAATAATTATATTTTTAATTATAGTTTTTTCCTCTTTATCTTCAAATAATGAGCTTAATCAATTCACTTATAATATTTAATAATACGCGAATACCAAAAATATTGAAATTGCAAATATCAAGAAGAATATTATTTTATTTGAGAATATTGCAAATATAAAAATATATTCGCTAATATTATGTTATAGAAATACATTTTGTAATAAGTTTTTTTTATATTTTGATTATAATAATATATAATACGGTGTAAGTGATTTGCCCATCGCCTATAAATAAATATCTCCATTTTACTTTATGAGGAAGCAAAATAACGTTACATGACTTTTATTAATACGAATTATATATCTTTTGATTTTGATCACGTTATATTTCATGCATGTGAAACAAGAACAAGAATAATGGATATCAGGCATGAAATACCATTGTACAAAAGTCAACGTTATGAAATACAATTGCTATAAAAGTCATTGGTTGTTAATTTGCGAATATATAATAATACAATTTATTGTGGGACCAGAAACCATGGTGTTAAATGTCTATATCACTAAATACTAAACTGACGAAATGTAGAAATAAGCATTGAGCATAATTGCCACGTGTCTTCCTTTCGAAATAAAAAACCGCCAATCACATTAACACGCAACCACCGTAACAAGATTCAAGCATAACCTAATTAGTCGTCGTCCCCATCGCCTCCCTCACGTCGCGTCGCCGCGCCGGCCGTCACCACAAACAGGGTAAACTTCCCATCTTTCATTAAATAGAAAAAACAACGCTTTTTTCATAAGGACGCAGACGATTCGCTCACACTGCTGATGCATGCAATGGAAAAATGCAATAATCAGGTTAGTTTGCCATTGCCAATTGGCCGGTAAACATTGGAAAAATATTGGATAATGAAATAATAGTTTACCGTTGCGCCAGAGTAATATGGCATCATTGCACCAGTATGGCAGAGGAGAAGAAAATAAAATCTCATCATAGTTTGTGGCATAGGTGCGGAAAAAACAGTCTAAGGAAATGAAGTGTGCAAAAGTGCAGAGGTTAGAGCCAGCAGCCAGAGCAATCGTGTAGATTTAAAGTAGAAATCAATTAAAAGCTTTTACAAAATTGCAATTTCTGCAAATTTCGAATGCAGGCTTTTAAAGAGTGTATTAGGATGGGTCCCTTACAAAAAAGTGTAATACACACAAGTTGTAAAATAAATCCCATATTTTAAGTATTAAAATTTAAATTATAATTTTTATCGCCAGCGCATTGCACTTTAAATTTTTTTAAATTTAGACAAAAAAGTACTTCCAGAAAATCTAATGTGTATGCCGGTTTTTCTTTTAACGATCTATTCATTATTAATATTATTAAAAACATAAGGTCAAACGGACATTAGGACCTGCGTTGAATCATTCCCATATGCACAGCTAATTAGTTTTAGGCTAATATAAGAAGGCTTATAATTTTACG
This sequence comes from Bolitophila cinerea, assembly GCA_010015015.2. Lineage (NCBI taxonomy): Eukaryota > Metazoa > Arthropoda > Insecta > Diptera > Mycetophilidae > Bolitophila > Bolitophila cinerea. Next base: position 1,858 of record JAAAKO020024132.1, read on the forward strand.
TTTTTCGTCCATCCGTCATCTAGTATCAATTCACAAACCTAACGTCCTATAGAACAGAATTTTAGAACTACCTTTTTTATACCATTTTTTAAAAAGGGTAACACCTTAAGCAAAATCCAATAATTAAACAATATTGTAAATAATATTATAAACATCTACACTTCACCACTGTTTTAAAAGATGTTTAAAAATATTGTTTAAAAAGATATCTCTCTGATTTGAGCTCATCAATCAATACCTTTTGAACAACCTATACTTTTAAGTAAATCGGACAATAGCTTTTTAGCAATAGTACTCCTTAAGTATTTTTCTAGGCAAAACTTTTCATAAACAAACTTTTGTAAAAAAAAAATATTAAATAGTGAAAACTTAATTTTGTAGGATTAAAATTCTTTATATTAAAATCCCGTATAATCAAAATCTCTTATTTTTATAAAGTCCGTATTTTAAAGTCCCGTTGGTTTTAAATCCCATATTTTTAGTTGTCGTATTTTAGGTTTTTTCAATTTAAAAAATATTGATTAATTTTTCGCTTTTGAGTAAATTTGAAGTTTTTTTGACTGAAGATATTTAAAAACAAAATTTTAAAAACTCGTAATTTTGTTATACAACCTTTTGATATACGGATTTTTAACATACGAGATTTTTATATACGTGATATTGATAAACAGGATTTTAAAATACAATATTTAGGGCACGAAAATGTAATTTTAGGGACCGATGGACGGTTTTGAAGTTATTATTAATTATTATTATTAAGAGAGCAATTCATATATTGATACAGAAATTTAATTAGAACAACCTTTTCCCTAATATTTTTTAGAGCTTTAACCTATTTTTAAAAGGTCATTTTCTAAATATATATTTGACCATTGTTTATTATAACATTAAGACAATATAATTTTTCGTCCTTTTTTATTAAAGTGCCTTTTCGATATATACAAAAAAAAATGTAGTCCGGCAAATCCTTAGGACACGAAAGCCCTTTGAAATAGCAAAAAGACCTTCTAAGAAGGACTTTCTTAAAAAACTAAATAAAAAAGGGAAAACTTAGAAACAACGATATAAATAAAATCTTTTTTTTATAACTATTGCCCGATGTTTAGGAGATTTGAAATGACTAAAAAAGTACCTAAAATAGTGGTGAAATCAAAGCTTTAATTTTACGTCCTTGCAACAAATTCTTTAGTACAATATTATTCTGAAACTGAAATTTACAACGAACCATAAACAAACGATTTGATATATGGTTAAAAGTACTATGTATACAAAAAAATTGCATTCACTGAATAATCCGGACTTTAGCTAAAAGCCATCCGTTTTATGGCACTTCCAAAGCCTCATAGATGTCTCTAACTTTGAAGTTATCTTCGGGCAAACGTTGTCGTCCTTTTAGGAAGGATTTTTTCCTATTAGAAAGGACTTTGTTTTTCTAGGATCGAATTTGGCTTTTAGGAAGGTCTTTGTTCTTTTAGGATGAAATTTGTCCTTTTAGGATGGACTTTATCCTTTTAGAAAGGACTTTGTCTTTTAAGAAAAGACTTTGTTTTTTAAGAAGCGAAGAAGGACTTTGTCCTTTTAGAATGGTATTTGTACTTTTTAGAAGGACTTTGACCTTTTCGGACGGACTTTGTCTTTTAAGGAAGGACGTTGTTATTTTAGGACGAACTTTGTTATTTTAGGAAGGACTTTGATCTTTTAGGAAGGACTTTATCCTTATAGTAAGGACTTTGTTCTTTTAGGTAACATTTTGTTATTTTAGGAAAAACTTTGTTCTTTAAAGATGGAATTTATCCTTTTTGGAAGGACTTTGTTCTTTTAGGACGGACTTTGTCCTTTTAAAAAGTATTTTGTTCTTTCAGGAAGGACATTGTTCTTTTAGGAAGGACTTTGTTCTTTAGGATGGATTTTGTCCTTTTTGGAAGGTGTTTGTCCTTTAAGACGGTCATTGCCATTTAAGAAAGGATTTTGATTTTTTTTGAATGACTTTGTCCTTTTAGGAAGTTTTTGTTTTTTTAGGAAGACTTTGTCCTTTTAGGATGGACTTTATCCTTTTAGAAAGGACTTTGTCTTTTATGAAAGGAATTTGTTTTTTTAAAAGCGAAGTAGGACGGACTTTGTCTTTTAAGGAAGGACGTTGTTCTTTTAGGAAGAACTTTGTTATTTTAGGAAGGACTTTGATCTTTTAGGAAGGACTTTATCCTTATAGTAAGGACTGTGTTCTTTTAGGTAACATTTTGTTATTTTGTTCTTTAAAGATGGAATTTATCCTTTTTGGAAGGACTTTGTCCTTTTAGGACGGACTTTGTTATTTTAAGAAGTATTTTGTTCTTTGAGGAAGGACATCGTCCTTTTAGGGAGGACTTTGTTCTTTTAGGAAAAACTTTGTTCTTTTAGGATGGAATTTGTCCTTTTTGGAAGGACTTTGTCTTTTTAGGACGAACTTTGCTCTTTAAGGAAGGATTTAGTTTTTTATTGAAGGACTTTGTCCTTTTAGGATAGACTTTATTCTTTGAGGATGGAATTTGTTCATTTTTTTAATTCACATCTAATTCTCGATTTGTTTTTTGAATTTCAATGGGACTTCGTTCTTTTAGGAAGGACTTTGTTCTTTTACGAAGGACTTTGACCTTTTAGAAAGTACTTGTCCTTTTAGGAAAAACTTTGTTCTTTTAGGATCGAATTTATCCTTTTTGGATGGACTTTGTCCTTTTAGGACGGACTTTGTCCTTTTAAGAAGGACTTTGTTCTATTAGAATGGAATTTGTCCTTTTGGAAGGATTTGGTTTTTTTAAAGGACTTTGTACATTTTGGAAAAACTTTGTTTTTTTAGGATAGATTTTTTTTTTAAATTACATACTTTTTTCTAGTTCTCGTTTTTTAGTTTTTTTTTTTATTTCTTTTTAATTTGTACTATTTGGAAGAACTTTGTCCTTTTTGAAAGGACTGGACTGGACTCGTTTAGGTTGGAATTTGTTCCTTTTGGAAGGACTTTGTTTTTTAAGAAAGGACTTTGTCTTAAAGGAAAGGACTTTGTTTTTTAAAAAGGCGATTTGTCCTTTAAGAAAGTTCTGTGATGGCCTATAACTCAGGTCCAATGGCTTTCTCGGACTATTTGTTTTGTAGACAAAAAGAGAGGCACTTTTATAAAAAATCACAATCTACAGTAATGAATAAAAATAACCAAAAATAATTGTATAAATTAAACCAAAAAAAAAACATGCATTTTGATAAGTATATACATAAATTCAAAGAAAAATGCTCACCCGTCTGCTTTTCGGCCGCCTTCAGTGTGAACGCCTCCAGGACAACGCTCTCGCTGTGTCCCTTGAGATTCGCTGCAAAAATCAAGATCTTCAGCAGTCGTCCGGCGTCCAGGCCGCCCACCGTGAATACGGGCAACTTTGACGAAACGTTCGCCTGCAGCATTTCGGTTTGCTGATCAAATATCTCCATGATAAACCATTGTCGTTGTCCCCCGTCGAATCCTTTGAAAATCGAATTGAAAAGTTAGACCTCACTGTCATATAAATATTATATATATATATATATAGAAATATAATGTATACTAAATATAAGTTGTGGCAAATAGATGCAATCTGGCGAGAGCAGATTTGAATGTATAAAATAATCTGGAGCTTGCGCGCGTTTGGTGGTTTGTGTGGTTAGGGTGGTCTGTGTGAGCTCTCCTAAGCGCGCGCGCGCGTGGTCTCTTTGTTCAGATAAACTTTTGTTCTGTGCGCCGCACTCTTTTCGATCCAGCTCCCTCGCTCCCGCTCTCTCTCTCACTCTCTTTAACTCCCTTATCTGACTTTACCCGACCTCTAACCACTTTTTCGACTCACATTATGCAATTCATAATATATGTATATATATATATTTTGTGTCTGTGAAGCGAAACAATACGTTATAACTAGATATTTATATAGACTGCAGCATAAGGATTCTCTGTAGATCTATAGATATATATCTCTATAGAATATTATTCTGATGTTAAATCGGGTTGATTAAATGCGTTTAGTTTTGCACATCGCAAAAGCTTCGTTTTTAACTTTGCATTTGGAGCTTTTGTTTAAGCTGCAAAATGTATACATTGTATTGTTCTCTGGTCAGGATCTATATATATGTATATAATTGTATTTTATGCTCAATTGTTTGGGAGCACATTTGCGTTTTGTCTTTGTTGTGTACATCATGCCGAAGATGCCAGCATAATTGAATATATTCTATATGCGATTAATGAGTAGGAGAGATTTGAGATGGGGCAGAGTCCTTGTGTCACTGACGCACGCAACTTTCATCGAATTAGACAAACAATATATGTTATAATATTATTTGTTGATTATATATATTTTAATATATATATATATATATATATAAATAGATATAAATAGATATTGTGGTACTTGATAAGCAATTGTGGAGCTTGGCTGCCTCTGGCCTATTGAGTCAAGCATTGATTTGTATTAAAACGAAATGTAAATTAATTATATTATAGAATAGTGTGTTTGATGTTTGGATTGCAGTAGAAAGCTTCTCAAAAGCTCGATTGCCCCAGTTAAATGGGGCATAAAGCGCAGCATATTCTGTGCCTGGTCTGACATGTCTTTGAGTCAAGTAAAATATTCAAATGTACATTATACAATATATAGCTGTATATAATATATATATATATATATACATTTTATTTATATAATAGAGTTTGTGTATGTATGTATATATCAGCATATATAAACATCAAATAGAACATGCAAGCAAAACGGGCAAAAATGTTCTTTGAACGGCAGTGATTTAAATTTCTTGCACATTTTTCCATTTCACAAACCAACCGTGCCCCTCTCGCCTCCCTCAGACCCCCCAACCATTTCTGCAAAATTGTTTTGTGCCATCGCGTATGCGCCCGTACCTGCCACATAACCACACAAATGCTTTAGTGGTTGTGCTATGCGTTTATGTGTGTGTGTTTGTGTGTGTGTGTGTGTGTGTCTGTGTGTGTGTGTTTGTGTGTGTTTGCTTTTATTCACACAGTGACACAACCACAGGAAGCATTTTCTGTATTTGAAAGGTTTCACCGCAAGAATTCGTTATTGGCTTAATACACAAACACACAAACACACACACATATACACATTTTTCGTCCTTTTCCTTAAACTCGTGTGCAACACACAACAACGTCTAGTTGCTAGTTTGCATGCACAAACACACAGACACAAGTCAGTATCGCATTTAATATAAAACAACTTTTTCGGAATTGAAAAGTCCAATTAAAATTTCGTTACGTGCGAGAGGAGGAATCTTACATAATCCTTAGCTGAAGTGCACGCTCAGTGATTGTTAACATCCCTTAAATAGGAACTGAATGTAATCTTCTGCAAATCTCTCCTCGCACACAAAAACACACATGTACTTTCATAAATATACGTATAGTATTTGTCGGCAGAGCGCGGAGGGCTCCTGTGTAACATAACATTTTACAGCAGAACTAGCGCACTTACCTTCGGAACAATCAATTTCCAGGGAGTCCGACGTCTGGTTCACCAGACTGCAGTTATACGGTGTATCTGGTTTGCCGGCAGCAATTAAATGGAAAACACATGGTTCTTTCTGTTGGCCGACCACATTATCGGCCCAGCACATGATCGTACCGAAGTCGGCCTCCTGTATGGGAATTTAATACTTATATAAATGGAGAGAGAAAATCGTAGAGGATACGTGTAAATGTAAGTTATAATATGTTTTATATATTATTTATATATATATATATTTATAGTAGGAAGGGTCGATTTTTTAGTATTTAAAAAAGGATGTTTATCGCCAGCGCAATGCACTTAAAGTTTTAGAAACAAATTAGACAAAACAATTAAAATAAAGTATTTTGGATGTAAAAATATATATATATATATTTTTTAAATTTAATATTATTTTTTTTTATTTTAATTTTAATAATTTCCTAGGAAACGTGAAGGAGTATAATTAAGTTAAATAGCTTGAAAAAAGGACTTTCTTTATAATATGCCGCATTTCAAAAATCTTACCTCTGCACCTTCCCAACAAAAATCATTCAAAAATGGTCGATTTAACCCTAAAAACTTTCTTAAAATCTTAATGGGATTTTTCCGTTTTGGGCTTGGGGATACATCCCCTAATATTTTTTTTCTGGGAGGGGTTTGCTAAAGTAAAGTTCAGCCAAAAAACAAACAAACTAAAAATTTAAGATTTTTTGATGATTTTTTTAGATTTTGTATTTTTCAAGATTTTGTTTGAATATTATTTTTTCAAGATTACGGTCCACTCCTAAAAAATATATATATTTGAAATAATTTACTAAAATATATTATAAATCTAAAAAAGTTATTTTTCAAAAAATGAAAAATGTTTTATTTTACAACTTTTGTGCCCTGTGGGTAAAAAAAATGTTTTTCCTATAAAAGCTATCAATCGACCCACCCTAAAATATAATCTTTTATCTTTTAGCTATACAAGTATACACATATACAACATTTTCATAGTTCCGCATTGCACTCACCTTGACCGGAGTGTACGTGAGCAGAGACGATTTGGGGGAGCTCTTTTCAAATCCACTTTGCGGTATGTCAATCGTTTCGGCCGTATTGTTGAACGACCATTTGAAGGATTCGGGCAACGGGAACGCGTCCACTTCACACAGAATCTGGGCGGCCTCGTTGCGACCGACGCCATAGATCTTCTTCTGGTCGGGCCGACACATCGGTTTGTCTGTAAATAATGATTTATATTTTATTTATTTATGGACATTTGAACGTTCTGTACTTAGCAGTGATTTACAATTATTTCATGTACACTAGGGTGGGTTTGAAAAACATAAAACTGACATATGCCTATTGCAGAGAAGGTAGATAAAAAATACAAATTCATGGCCTTAAAAGAAAAATAAAAAATACGTCTTCCGTCTGCGGTTTTGACTTAAGTTTTTAGTTTTTTTATCAATTTTTAAATTAGTTTTAGTTCTCGTTGATGATTTACAAAATAAAATTTAAATGCCATTTTAAAATTTTCCAACTTTTTTGCACTAGGCGCTTTTAAATTTTCAGTACACCCTAATGTATTACATTGAAAGGATATAACATAATTTATATTAATTATAAAAAGAAAAACAATAAATTCAAATATTAGTATACTTATTTTACTTATATAAAATTAGATGACGTCATGATCATTATAGAACATCATTAGCAAGGAGTGTAAAATTCTCAAGAGTATTCTTTTGAAATGTGATTTCTTCTCACGTCCGATTTGTTTGGAAACAATTTCAAGGTCAAAAAAATTGAATTCTCTACACCAAAAAAGAGCATTCATGTCATAGAAATTTGGTGAGAAGTAGGCTCTGCCAAGTGTGATTTTTCGTCAGGTGCATTCTGTTCACCTTAAAAACGGGCAAATCGCTTTTCAGTATAACGAATTTTGGTGAGAAGATTGCACTCGAGAAGAATGCACTTGAGAAGATTGCACTTGAGACGAATGCACAAACGAGAATCGACAATGCAATGATCTCCGGGCTGGTCTGCAAATTTTGCGGGTTGATTTTATTTTTTTCTCAAAAGTCCGCTTTCGTGGGTTATTCAATCGTAAACTAAATTCTTGGATGTTTTAGTTTACAAAAAAAAATCCTAAAATTGTCCTTTTTTTATTTTTATCTAATGCAATTTCAGTTTTTGTTATTTTTAATGAAATATTTTTTTATTTTTATTATGTATTGTATTTTTTGGTATAATTAGAAAAAAACGTTTTTTTTTAATTAAAAATATGTAAATTTATTCTTTTTGGTTTTTACGGGACAAAATCATGTCTGCGTGGCCTTTTTTAGTCTTTTGTTAATTTTCATCTATATATTAAAAGAATTAAGAATTATTCAAATATCTAAAAAATATATTTATACAGAAACAAAATGTTAAATAATAAATCTTAGTTTATTGGTGCGTCAAAATGCTTGGGTAATAAATTACTAAATTAATTTAATTCTGATTTAGTAATAAGAAAATCACTGATTTTGTACTAAGAAAATCACTCATTTTATACCAGAAAATCACAGATGTTGTACTAAGAAAATAACTTATTTTGTACTAAGAACATCACTGATTTTGTACTAATAATTCACTGATTTTGTACAATAAATCACTGATTTTGTACCAAAAAAATCACAGATTTTGTACTTAGAAAGTAACTGATTTTGTATTAAAAAATCACTTACTTTGTACTTATCAAATTACTGATTTTGTATTAGGAAAATCACTGATTTTGTATTAAAAAAAATCACAGATTTTTTACTTAGAAGTAATTGATTTTGTACTTAGAAAATCAATGATTTTGTACTAAGAATATCACTTATTTTTTACTAATAAATCATTGAATTTTAATACTCAGAAAATCACTAATTTTTTACTAAGAAAATCACTGATTTTGTACTTAGAAAATCACTGATTTTGTACTAAGAAAATCACTGATTTTATATTAAGAAAATAACTGATTTTGTACTTAAAAATCTTTGATTTTGTACTAAGAAAACCACTTATTTTTTACTAAGAAAATCACTGATTTTTTACTAAGAAAATCACTGATTTTGTACGAAGAAAATCACTGATTTTGTATGAAGAAAATCAATAATTTTGTACGATGGTAAAAAAAATGATTTTGTTCTAAAAACATCACTGATTTTTTTACTAAGAAAATCACTGATTTTCTACTAAGAAAATCACTGATATTTTATTAAGAAATCAGTGAGTTTGTACTTAAAAAATCACTGATTTTGTATTAAGAAAATCGCTGATTTTGTACTGTTTTTTGTACTTAAAAAATCACTGATTTTGTACTAAGAAGATTGCTGATTTTGTACTAAAGAAATCACTGATTTTGTACTAAGAAAATCACCGATTTTTTAATAAGAAAACCACTGATTTTTAACTAAGAAAATCACTGATTTTTTAATAAGAAAATCACTGATTTTTCACTAAGAAAAACTAATAAATCACTGATTTTTTTTATATGAAAATAATTAATTTTTACGAAGAAAATCACTGATTTTGTACGTTGAAAATCACAAATTTTATATGAAGAAAATAACTTATTTTGTTCAATAAATCACTGATTTTGTACCAAGAAAACTGATATTTTACTAAAAAAATTACAGATTTTGTACTTAGAAAGTAACTGATTTTGTACTAAGAAAATAACTGATTTTGAACTAAGAAAATTACTTATTTTGTAATAAGAAATCACTGATTTTGTACTAAGCAAATCACGGATTTTTTACTTAGAAAATCTGTTACTAAGATAATTACTGATTTTGTATAAAGATTTTTTTTTATTTTTTATTATTTAATTATTTTTCTTTTTTAAATACATTACTAATATATCACCTATTTTAAAAAAATTAAATTATTGATTATTAAAAAAAAAAACTGTTTTTTTATTAAAAAGAATGGATTTATAAAATTACTGTTTATGTACTTATTTTTTAGGAAAATCACAGTGATTTTGAATCTAGCGGAACTCAATAAAAACAGTTTTCTATTTTCTATACACAATATTAGTAGTTTTAACTCGCTGAAAACGGTTACTTTAAGATTTGAATATGACTAATTTAAATTATCCCAAAATATCAATTAGCAGAAGAGCTGAATAATTAGAGAAATTTAAATTATCCCTTAGTTTTACAAGAATTCGGTAATGATAAAAATGATTTAAAGTTACATTAAAATCAAGAAATATTAAGAGTCAGGGTGACTTTCTCTAAATCCATTCTAATTACAGTGGTAAATTTAAAAATAAAATAGCTTAAATTATAAACATAAATTTTGCCTATCAACCATTTTTTTTTGGTATATCTATTTAAAATGAATTTGATTTTTTTTTACCAATGAGAAAACGCAAACAATAAAACGTTTTTGTACATAATAAAAACAAAATAAATAGTCGTGATAATTTATATTTATACTATCCTATCGATGCTCTCCATCAATAATAAATAAAAAAATTATGGTATCTTTAATATGGTTGGTAAGTTTGATAGGAAATAAAAAATTGTAAATATTATCATTTATATAGAATATGTAATAGAAAATTTAAAAATGGCTGTACTATATTTTAAGATGTGTAACCTACTTGCTTCGATAAAATACATACATTTTAACTTATGTTACTATCAAAACATTTCTAACAAGAAAACATACTTGAAATTATATAATTACATTATATTCAATATGGGAGAACTTAACATAAGTCACAACTAAGTTCCAATCTACAGTTGAAGAGAGTATCGCGACCGCAACTCATTTTCCTAGAACTTCCGGTTTCTCTTAAAACTTTTAAGTATATTTTATATAAAATTGTACAACTTCCAAATTTAACTTTTTGCAGATACGTTCGTGCATCGCAAAAGTAAGTTTTTGATATTCGTATATATAAAATAATTTATAAATCATTTTGTGTTCGCAATCATACAAATATTAAACGGACATTTTAGTGAATTTAAATTATACATTTCAACTTTAATCAGAGTCTTACACTTAAGTTTAATCCTAAAGTGTTGTCGTTGACTATTTCTTATGATCGACATAACTTAATAATTAAAATGTATACTTACACATTATTTTAAGCTCAACGGTATTGCTTTCGCCGTCGCCCTCGACATTCGATGCAATGCACGTATAATTTCCAGCCTGATGACGTGTGACACCCTGTAATGCCAGATCTCCACTGCTCACTATCACTCCGGATTTTTGATTGTGCTGAATTGTTTGTCCCTGAAAAGTATACACATAAACAAAAGACAATTAGCATGGAAATTTTGAATGCACGTAGATTTATAACCAAGTTATGGAAATGCATGAAAAGACAAACACTTTTTTTAAATCTTTAATAACCTTTATTTATTTTTGAAAATTTTAATACACATGCAAAATTATATATATATTTTAATTATTATAAAATCGAAGATGCACATGGATTGCTTGAAGTTCAGAGTCTAATTTAATCCAAAAAATCAAGAGCCAGTTTTCCTTTCTTTGTTTTTATTTGGATCCTGTACGTATTTTTTTAGTTCATCAGCGGACTTCTTCAGATGCACTATTTGATTTTTAGTAGACTCCGCATTTCGGTTATTTTGTCTGGTCGGTGGAAAGCAATCATAGATTAAATGAATGTTGTCAATAGTAGAATTAATATCGGCAATTTTTCCTGCGTCCAGTCGATCCTTGGAAACACTCTTCGACAATTTGTTCAGATCAATCTTTTTATTCTGTAATTTGGCTGCCTTTATATTGCATGCTTTAGATGGTGATGGTAATTTTTTGAAACTATCCAAGTTGTTGTTTAAAGAGATAACTAGCCGGTCAATGTCCACTGAAAAATCGGCAATGGCTTTATCCTTCTGTTTCTTTGAATCTGTTTGCTCGTTATAATCACTCAAGATTGAAGTGATTATTTGTTTAATTTTTCTGATAGAGCCTTTAACTTTTTCACTTCTAAATTCTGATAAATAAAATTCAATTTTATAATATTTTGGCATAACAGCACTCGAACATTTCATATCAATGCAATCGAAAAATGGTTCGATTATTTCGTAAAAGTTTCTAGTAAATTTCAATCTCGCATCATTACTTAATGAACTTGAAATCTGCTTATATAAGTTATTCATTTCGTTACCTAGGTCAGTGATTGCATTTGAATATTTTTTATGTAACCGTTTTTTGAGATCAACCATTCTTGAGTTCAAATACGCCATAGTTATTTTGTCTTTTGGTTCATTACTGATGTAATAAATTACAAATTTACGGATTATATAAGTGATCTTAGTGTTAATATCTTGCATTGTGGCACTATTACCTTTGAGTGTATCATTCATGAATGTGTTCATATCCACAATCTTATCTAATAAACACATTTCATTGTCGTTCTGCAAACAGTTCATTTGTTGGATTTGGTAAGTTCGAATTTTAATCAATGTGTTTTGATTACAGATACTATTTTTCTTTGAGCAAAAGTTCTTCCAAGATCTCAGAATTTCTATTAGAGAGTTACCAAAATTTCGTGCATACTTTGCTTTGCATGGAATACTATTTCTTGCTATATCAGTTGCGTTCTTTTGTATTATCGCAATAATCATATCAAAAGTAATCTCTTTCGGGGGAGGTTCCGTCGAAGGTTTATCAGTACTATTCGATTGGTTTACAGGTTTCTCTGTAATTGAATTTCTTGGTTCAACCTTGGAAGGTTCATCATTTTTGTGTGGATTATTTTTAGGATCGGTAGTATTCGAGTTATTTCTAGGTTTCTCTGAGGTTGAATCATCTTTGGAATTTTCATTTTCAGAATTGTTATCTTCATTTGTCGGATCAGTTACAGTTTCAGTGTTGTTATCTGTATTGGTCGGATCAGTTACAGTATCAGTATTGTTATCTGTATTTGTTGGATCAGTTACAGTTTCAGTATTGTTATCTGTATTGGTCGGATCAGTTACAGTTTCAGTATTGTTATCTGTATTTGTTGGATCAGTTACAGTTTCAGTATTGTTATCTGTATTGGTCGGATCAGTTACAGT
>JAAAKO020024143.1:0-14421 GCA_010015015.2 Bolitophila cinerea
ATATAAAAGGAAGTATTACTGGAAGTAGCATTTTAATAAATTTAATTGGTATTTCATCTATACCAATTGCATTTGACAATACGTAGAATGTATTTTAATGCATCATCAGGAAAAACATTTTCAAAATAAAAATCAGAACCAATTTATGATAGAGGAATATCTGAAAAAAATTCTTTAGTTGTCTGAATATGACGGAAGAGATTTTGATGTAGGATTATTAGGAACGCTAGAGAAGAACTCATTTAGTTCCTCGACATTTATTTCACTGCGTATATTACTCCATAATTCTTTAGAAGATTTATTTGGAGCAAACTTAGGTTAAAATATAGTTGTTACTAATTGCTTTTAATTCCGTATCATGAGCAATAATTTTGAGATTTTTGAATTTTTGGACGTTAATCGTATATATAAAAGACAGTTTTTTATTAACAGTAATTAAATAAAATAAGTAGCTTTTAAATAAAATAATTAAAACAAACCTAAACGGAACAATACATTTTAAATTTTAAAAAATCTCGAAAATCTTTCATGTTGGACAATTAACTAAAAAAAGAGTGTGCAATTGTTTAAAGTCTGTGATCAGATGCCTTGATGGTTGAAAAAACCACAACAACAAATATATGCCTAGATGTGCCTATTTTTTAGCCTCTTCTGTTAAATTGGTTGGCCTTTCAGGAAGAACATTGTCCTTGTAGGAAGAACTTTAAACTAATTTCATTGCTTAAAATTCGGCGCCTTTTTTAAACTAAAAAAGGAACACTAAAAAATATAAAAAACAGTTTAATTGATTATTATGTTTTGCAATGCATTAATAATAATATTTTCAAATCCGTTTTGTCAAAAAATGGACTGTTTTAACTTTATTTCTTCAAAATGAATTATTTTAACTGGATTTTTTATATTTATTTATTTTAATGAATTTGTAGCAATATCATTTCAAGCATTCGTGAATAAATTTAAATGTTAAATCTCCCAGGTTGGACAATTAGCTGAAAAAAGATCCGTTTTATGTCAAAAATGAGTGGCCTTTCAGGAAGGCCATTGTGCTTGTAGTAAAGACTTTTCTCTACCTTCAATGCCTATAAATCGGCCATAATAAAAAAATCAACGCATTCGATTCTTATATTTCGAAGGGCATTATTAATAATATTTTCAATTACAATTTCTGAAAAGGGCCTAACGGTTTTAACTTAAATACTGCAAAATGTATAATTTATTAATTTTTATGCTGTTATCTATTTAGTTTTAGACGTTGATTGTTATTTTATCAGAAAATGCTAAATAAGAAATGAATCGTATATATATATATATAAAAGAAAAGAGTTTTTAATTACCAGATAATAAATGAAATAATTAACTTTAAGATTAAATAATTAAAAAAAATCTAAACGAGACAATGTTTTTTTTTTTCAAATTTAAAAAAAATAAAAAAACTCCCAGGATTGAAAACTTAAAAAAGGTCAAATGCAATTTAGCAACAAAAAACCTCATAATTGGTGGTAAGAATCTCAATTTTAACTAAATAAGACAATTATTGCAATTATCTATTAAATCAATGAATTGCAATTTTTTTAGCCTAGCTAAAAGAAATCACCATAAATAACAAAACCAATATTTTTTAATTTCAATAATTCTTTTATTTACATTGTTCATATTATATAAATATATATATATATATTCTTAATCAAAAAAAAATGTTTCTTTGGACGCAGTCTCTCTCTCGCAAGACTTAAAACCTCTACATACAATCATATGATAATATCTATATATAGTATAGGTAGGTAGTATTAATGAGTTCAAGTTATTATTTTAAATTTATATGTATATAATTATATAGTTTTTTAAAGTTTACACTCTTTCTAATTTACAGATTTTATATAATGTAAATAATTTTGTACATAAGATCCACTTAAATATAATTGCACTTTCGACATTAAATGATTTACGAGATTTTATATAAAATACAAAGCAAGTATGCAGTGATAATGCTGTGTAATAATATATGCTAGATTTGTATGATGCATAGGCAGCCAGGCAAATAGTGTAGTGATAAATCTCAAAGTGGGATCATCCCACAAGTTTCGCGATGGCTGCCTTAACATAGGAGAAACTCGTAAATGGCCGCCGCCGGCATCCCGCACGACGCAAGACAGCACTGCTTCGCGTTGTCACCAATCCGGCAGAGATACTAAACATACTGCTAATATTTATGTTCAAATAGCATAGAGTGATATTCATTCAATAAATAGAATCATTTCAAATTCTTCACTCATGACCATTTTGATGAACATATTAGGGAGTCTAACTCTCACAACCCAGAATGGCGGATATCGAGAAACCGCACTTCTTCAACACAGGCTTCGATTCTGGCGATTCAGCCGGAGAGACTTGACTGTGTTCCGAGCTAGCGGGTGACGACAGACATGACTCGATCGGGGGCAGTGGTGATTCGACGGCGCTGGAGAAATGATGAGCCATACCACCGGCAGCTGCGGCGTACAGGTGATGCGGACTGGATGCAATGCCTTGTAGGGCTCGGATATCGACGAAACCCGATGGTGTGGCAGGAGGATAAAAGGCAGGATACGAAGCACGGGAGAAATACGAGAACGCTAGATCCATCCAGGCAGGATTCGCGGTGGCGGCAGGATGGTGCATTGTGTCACGGAACTGCTGCAGCATTATTTCGTTTTGCTGCTGATGCTGAAGGTGCAGGTGATGCTGGTGGTGGTGGTGCTGCTGCTGCTGCTGCTGATGGTGGTGGTTTTGCTGGTGCAATGCTTGCACTTGTTCGTCGTCGATGACACGAATCTCGCAGGCAGTGGTTGGTGGAGAGCTCGTGCCGCTCCAGCTGCCGCTTACGGACAGACCGCTATCGTCCAGCGATGATACGGATCCACTGAAACTGGAGGCTCGCTTGCGCTTCGAAACTGTTACCGTGTCAACGTCATCTGTGTAGCTGACATTGTCATCGGCGGCGCTGCTTTTGGGCGAAGCGTCCGCACCGGAAGACTGACCCATTTTGCGCTTGCACCGTGACTGGCCGGACTCTCGGAATCCCTTGGCAAATGGATTGTTGTCGATCTTCAATTTAGTGATTCGATCATTCTGGAAAAAACGGAAGAAAAAAACAAAGTTAATAAGAGCAAAAATATTGTTAGGTTTTAATTTTAGAATGGTCTTCATCTTCATGAACGCATTTGAGCAAAGAAAATGGCGACCGTTTAATTTTGTGCTTGCATCACATCACGCGCGCGCATGCACCATAGAGATGCGACGCATGCATTGTGTGTGTTGGCATAATGCGTGTGCAGTGGCCGGCCCTTTGGGTGCGCTGAACTGTATCTATTACTCAAAGGGCACAATGCCGATTCCGAAGAGATAATCCGGGTGGCGGTAGTTTTGTGAGCGATTTTTCGGTAGCTTGCCTCTTGTACTTGTATTAAAATGCATAATATAATATTTTTGTTTAGAGGCCGATGACGGCGGCGGCGGCACGCGGTGCACAAACGCATAAGCACACACGCTTCAGCGAATCTATCGTTTTGTACGTTTATATTCGCTTATGCGTTATACAAAGACACACTACATTGTACAAAGCAAATTATCGGACACAAATATTTTTGAATGTGTTTTTTGATCGTTTGAATATATATACAAGAAGGTGCGTGTGATAAAAGATCGTCTGAATTGCGTACGGCGATTGCAGCGCCACTCTTAGCGACGTGTGCGCAATGCAAACTAAATTACAGAGGTTGTTTACATTTTTTGGATCGTTTAAGGTGGTGCGTGTCATAAAAGATCGTGCGAATTTAATACGGCGATTGCAGCGCCACTTCTTAGCGAAGTGTGCATTAGGCAAACTAAATTACAGAGGTTGTTTACATTTTTTGATCGTTAAACAGAAGATTTATAACAAAAGGTGGGTGCGTGCGTGTGATAAAAGATCGTGTTAACGTCATACGGCGATCGCCGCGCCACTTCTTAGCGACGTGTGCATTATGCAAACTAAATTACAGAGGTTGTTGCATGCATGACCACAAATGCGACAAGCGGTCGATTAGCGATAAATTGACAGTGCTAGAGTGCATGCGAAAACAGCCACACCGAAAACCTGTTTAGGTGTGTGCTCTGTGCGCTAACGTGTACCGCCGAGACTTAAGTGCGATAATTTAAGCGTGTGGCTAATTAACAGCATGCGGCATATGGCGTAGACGACGCACAGCCGCACACGCACACACAAACACATAACTTACTCTGTCTCGTCTTGCGATCACGGCGCATGCGGCGCGTAACGCATCATGCAAGCGAAATTAGCCTTAAACTCTTTAACTACTCAAATACATATGTGTAAATATGAATATTTACAAGAAAAATGAGATGACACTTACTTGATAAGCGGTAACGGCTACGAACTCTGTCTCGGGAAACGAGAACGCTTGCTGAGGCGCCCACGGGATCTGTGACGGATCCGACGTACGTATGATGTGCAGACGTGGCTGATACTTGTGCATACTGGTGAGCACGACCTGTAATAGCAAAGAATAAATATAATTAGATTTATGATTTTTTTATTTGTGGTTGATTTTCTGTTGTTTATATCCTATGCGTATACATATCTAAGTAGGCACTCTATGCGCTGTACCTGCCATACGTTAGGGATTTATTTGTCTATATTATATTCGATATTTATGTGATAATTCACATAGAGCCGTAAAGATTGAGAGGAAGGGCGTTTATTGAGCCGGTGGCGGCAGTTCGTCGGAGACGCCGCGCCGGCCGCACTACAACGCACGCCAAAGACATACAAACAAAAAGGTCAAGTGGTTTTTATTGCCCGGGTTGGCGGCTGCAAGAGCATGTGTATGTACCTGTGTGCCCTGGCGAGAGAGTGCGCTTAGCCCTCCTCAAGTATTATTATCATTATTTTCGTACACCATAAAAGTGATTGTAAATAAATCTCATAAGCACTTGGGTATTATTGTCTTATGTTGTATAGGTCTTTAACTATGTACGTGCGCGCTAATTGCAGACATGAATTGAAAACGAGATATTGTTTGGGGGATGAAAGAGACTGTGGCGCGTGTG
The DNA here is from genome assembly GCA_010015015.2 of Bolitophila cinerea. Classification (NCBI taxonomy): domain Eukaryota; kingdom Metazoa; phylum Arthropoda; class Insecta; order Diptera; family Mycetophilidae; genus Bolitophila; species Bolitophila cinerea. The sequence continues at coordinate 5,089 of JAAAKO020024143.1, forward strand.
CGGGATTTTAGGAATGGATATATATATATATATATAAAGGGAATGAACTACGATTAGATTCGGCCAATCGGGATTTGGTCAATCGTGTTTTGGCCAATCGTGATTCGGCCAATTGTGTTTTGGCAAATGGTATCAGTTGGCCAATCGAATCAGTTGGCCGATCGTGATTCGGCCAATCGTATAATTCGGCCAATTTTAATTCGAGCAATCGTGATTCATCCAAACGTATTATTTGACCAATCGTATCATTCGGCCAATCTTAATTCGAGCAATCGGATTTTGGCCAATCGAGAGACACCCATTTACAGGCACTATGTTTAATAATTAAACAATAATTTCAAAGAGACGGAAAAATATACTTACATGACCACAACTGTCCAGGGTGTTGTTGGTGAGCTTGACCTTGCTGAACAACACCGGCTGAGCGGTCCAGTGCGAGCCAAGCGCCGGACTGTCCGGATGCAGGTACATGCGTTGCAGTGACTGGGGCTCTGCTCCGCCAGCGGGCACCCACTGTGAGCCGGAGAACTTGTAGCGACAATCACCGATTGGAACCATCTCGAGGAGCACACAGTAGTTGGCATCGTTGTCCAGGCCGGACAGGGATGTGCGTAGCGATGGGAACATACGTCTGAAACATAACATAAAAAACACGATAAGCCTAATGTGTCTGGATAGATATTAATTATAAACACTAAATATTATATATATAATCGTAATGACACGTTGAAGTGCGACAAAGTATATTATTATATCCCCAGAAACATTGTATGTCTATGTATATACATATGTTGCTGTCCCCGAGCGCATAGGCCATTATAACTCATTCAAAATTCAAGTGTAATGATATATTATGATACACCACCAAATTAAATATACATACATACAATGTTTAAGTGTGTCTGTGTGTATATATCGATAGACATAATAAAAATAGTGCTTTATAAACGCTAACGCGCGCGTGGTACGCTAGACAAGCGTGTGAACGTCACAGAGCGTCCGCACCGCCACCCCGCATGCTGGGTGCAAACTAAATAACAGAGGTTGTTTACATTGTTGCGCGCGCAAGTTTGTCTCTAATGGATTACGCTTTGTTTTCGTTGGTTTGACTGTGCAGTGCGCGGCGTTCGAACTGGATTAGCGTGCTTGTGATATTTGATATACCTCCGTGCGGATGTGTAAACCGCGTATACCATATTTATTAAGGTGCGTGCGTGCGTGTGAACTAAATATTTATATAAACTTTCAAATAAATAGCAAATACAGCTTTTTGTTTCTCTGCGTGTGAGGTTATCGATTATGCTAAGGCACAAACATCTGCCATTATATACCTATAAACTATATAAATATATTGGTGAATATTTACAACAACAAAAACTCGCTCAATTGGCAAATAACCTCATTTTCTCAATCAGCCGTAATAAATTACTCAAACGCAGAAATGCGCACTTAATCACATATCCCAAGCATCGAAGCCACACGAAGCCTCTGGCGCTATTAATTAGCTCAATTGAAAAATCCCTATACAGAAAATTATAAGAAGTTAGCCAGTGAAAAGAAGAAGAACTGCAACAACAACAACAAGGCCAGAGTCAAAGTACAAAACACACAACCGGAGCAAAACCTCGACGCACGCACACAAACTCACGCACAGACACACACACAAACACAAACATAATTACACCTTTCAACGAGAAAAACAAACACCACTCAACGCACGCGGGCACGGCGCGGGCAGCGTACAGGCAAGAGGTGCCCAGCAAATTGCACTCGCCGGACGCTTCGGGAAAAAGAAGATTTTCTGCGAGAGCTTCGGTGGCCCGCGTGTGTTCTTCATTCTGTATCGTGGTTTCTTTCTTTATAAACATATATGTATAGGTATATATAAGTGTTCTTTGCTTCTGCTCTCTGCGTTGTCGTCCGTCGCCGTTGTGGATGTTGTTGTTGTTGTTTTGATTATGGGGCGCCTACAATTTATTTAGTACACCGGAAAAGGCGCCGTTGGTCATTAACTGTGAGCGTGCGCCTTCGCTCCGCAAGTGGTCATTATGCAATGAGTTACACAGCAGTTTCGTTGCTCCAGCATGTGTGTATGTATGTATGTGTGCTTGTAATTTGTATTATGTATTACGTATACTATAGCATAGTATTATTTATGATATGATTTATATTGCTTTGTACTGTGTTTTATTGTTGAAGAAACAATGCATAACAATTTGATGGTACACGCGGATAATATGAATAGACATAGTCTTGTAATATGGCAGAGAATACACGTGTAGCAATGAAGCAACTTGATGCCATTTTAGTTTATACACTTTCCGTGACAGATAGCGTGGCGCCACTGCAGGTTTACAGTCAGTAATAAAAAACGCATAACGAAAACGTTATCTGCCATTTTAAAATGCAATATTGCCTTTCGCCAATGATAAATCCCGGAAATTGGTCATTCTTTGAGGTATTTACGATAGATTGATGGTAGTACTTAAGTGGGCTAGTGTCTATGGCGGAAGGCCGTACGCAAAGGGTCACGCGCGGGTGCTGTGTGTATTTATACAGCAAATTGCCTTGATAATAGATATGCCACACACTCTCTACTTATGCACTTCCGGAGTATACCCAAAAAATGCGGTTACGCAGGTATACGGAACCGGTAATCGATATTTTCGGACCTCAAATGGACACCTCAATCATATTTGTAAAGTCAATACGCTCTGCAATAATGGCGCTTGAAATCGGAACGGAGCACTCACTTAAATAATTATCCGGTATTGTGAGGAGAGAAGCGCGCAAGCTGCTGGTTTTCTGATGTATTCATGAATGTGTTTTTGGGTGTGTGGTACTTCAAACAAGACGAAACAAAAGAAAATATCATTCATCTTAAGTGGTACGTGCGTGTGTGTGTGTGCGCGCAAAGACCACCGCGCAGCCGACGGACAACCGACGCCTCATTTGATAAACCAACAAAAAAAGTGGACGTTTTTTTGGTGTTGGTTATGATGTGCGTTTCTTTGTTTTTTTTGGAGATGATTTAATGGATGTAATATGGCTGGATAAAGATTTTCGGATTTCGTCCACAGGTACGATGAAAAGATGATTATGGTTGATGGATTGTTTGGAGATTGAGAATAAATGTGTAAGTCTCTTAAAAAAGTCCCTTTGGAAAAGGGCGCCTAGATAATTTCCAGAGGATTTTATGCGCAATTATGGTCAAATCGAGCAAATCCAGAGATCTCCAAAAGATTCGTAAAGACTGTGAACCTAATTATGCACACAAACTCTTTTAATTATCCCTCCGCTTGTTCCGATGCATATCTTTATGTATATACATATGTAAAACATAGATATATGTATGTATATATAGTAAAATGCGTGCGTATGCATTTTCGTTTGTTTTAAACGCATTAATTTATGGCGCCCGCTCCTCGCCATCGACACGCCTGCGTAGGGTCGACTTTAGGCGCCTGTTCGAATCTCATTAGTGTATTATATATGTATGTCTATGCTTATGCATAGATGCCATGCTGTTCGATGGTCATCGAATGCGTTAGCTCAAAATATGTGTTTATTGAACGACGAAAATATATTATATCGATTTCGTATGTGTAATAGTAATAATTCAATCCAACGATTAATCGCGGTGCTGGGATTTATGTGTGGGAATCCAAATGATTCATACTTTCTACAGATATTTATACTATTCTACATATATATGGTTTTTGTCTATATCGGTTGATTGGACCAAGTCTTTTTGACGATAAGCATCTTCCAAGTAGCAAGTAGCAAACTTCAAGGAACCTCTTTTACATATATGCGTGCGTGCAATACAATCTACGTGGGATTTTGCGCAAGAAGCACTCGCCGCTCCTCATTTCAAACGTAGCTTCAATCTCCAAACTAAAAATTAATTTGAAAAAAAGAAACACGTCTAGATCCATAACGTAGCTTTGGCACGACCACAGCAAAAAAAATGACGCGCATGCCGAACAAATTTTCTACCAAATTTACGCCCGAACAAGCAAACAGAAAAGTTCGATCATGCTGTCGGTTCGCTTACGACCCATCAAATTTGGTGCGACTTGACATTTTATTTATATATATATACATTATACAACACAGACTATATTCATTATATAGTATGTATATGTATATTCATATTTATAATAAATGTTATTATCATAATTTATATTATGAATATAAACACTGTCTCGGTCATAGAGGCACACAGGCGCCTGTAAGCGATTCTTTTGCTTTACACACACTTAAACCTACATTTATAATGACCTCAAAGAAACAAACGAGTCCCAAAATCAGTTCTCACAACACATACATATGCGCGTGCGCAAACTACATATATTTTATATACATATATATTTGTATATATATATATATAATATACACAATATTATGCCATGTCTTTGCGTGCGTTAAAGATGTCAATTTCCAGCGAAGAACAAACGAGGTTGTAAATTGTGACCGATTTTAATCAGCGAGATATCAGCAGGTGATATTTGACAGTTTTGTTGTTGGCTGTGTACATGTATTTTTATGTTTATACACATATATATGTGTGTGTAAGTTTGGTTCACCGTGTCAGCGAGTGTTAAACGTGCTCATGCTTACATGTGTAAAATGATGAAAAAACGTTGTTTTTTTGGTTGGTCGCGTACAAATTTGATTAAAGGCGACTTTAGGTCTTGTGGAGCTGTTTCTGCAATGTCTTTAATGAGATTGTTATTTTTAATTACAAGCGCTGGATTTTAACTTGAACTCTGGATTTTAAATTTGAACGATTCAAAGTATCTACCGAAAATGTACGTGTTCAATCGATATTAGGTGTAAAACGCAACCGAAATGCAAGAAAATTGAGAAAAATTATCAGCTAGTTTCATAAATGAAATGTAGTAAAAATCAGACGTATTGTAGGTGTGGTTTAGGAGATATACCGCTACAAAGGTACTGAAGATCAGAAAACAAAATTGAGTGAGGATTTACTTAACAAAAACGTAACCGAATTGCAAGAAATTTTAGCGAAATTATCAAATAGTTATAAAAATTAAATAGACAAAAAATCAGATATATTGTAGTTGCGGTTTACGAGATATACAGTTATAAAAGTACTAAAGATCAAAGTATATATTAAAAGTGGATTAACTTAACAAAAACGCAACCGAATTGCTAGAAATTTGAGGACAATTTTATAATATATCTATAAATGACATATCCAAAAAAACAGACAAATCTTAGGTGCGGTTTAAGAAATATACCCTTACAAAAGTACCAATTATGATAGAATAAATTAGGTGTGGATCTTGGTGTGGATTAGGCTAACAAAAACGTAACCGAATTGCTAGAAATTTGAGGACAACTTTTAACTCGTTCCATTTATGACATATTCCAAAAAACAGACAAATCGTAGGTGCGGTTTAAGAAATATACCGTTTCAAAAGTACCAATTATGATAGAATTAATTAGGTGTGGATCTGAATGTGGATTAACCTAACAAAACCGTAACCGATTTTCTAGAAATTTCAGGCCAATTTTATACTATATCCATAAATGACTTATCCAAAAAAACAGACAAATTGTAGTTGCGGATTAAGAAATATACCGTTACAAAAGTATCACAGAATATCAAATATATTTAGTGTGCAATAACCTAACAAAAACGAAACCGAATTGTTAGAAATTTGAGGCCATTTTTTAAATAGTTTTATTAATGACATATACCAAAAAACCGAAATATTGTAGGTGCGGTTTAAGAAATATACCGTTACAAAAATACCAAGGATGATAGAATAAATTACGTGTGGATCTCGGTGTGGATTAACCTAACAAAAAACGTAACCGAATTGCAAGATATTTTGGTATTATTTTTGCAATAGTAATATTATTATAAAATCGTGAACATTTAGCAAATCGTAGGAGCAATTCCATAAATATACCGTTACAAACGCATAAAAAAATATATAACCATAGAAAAACGCAACTCTTCTGCTTGACATTCGAGTACCATAACTGTAAAACTTTTTTATATCCCAAAAAATATTTGTATTCTCATTAGATATCAATCATATAGCAAGAATATCGTGGCGCCATCGTCTTGCCATCGCCTTGCCTTTCGGTGAATCCATCCGATGATGGTTCCTACGATTCATTACTTATATATAAATACGCACTATACACAGAGACATACTAACAAACTATTTAGATGTCCGCCTCGGATGCCACACGGTCGCTCGCAGACGCAATTTTTATTAAATTCCGCATCCATGCACGGAATCAATCTATCAAATGTGTTTTATGTTTTAAAAACGCGAGCGCCGCACAAAAACCGACGCACACACACACAAGACACTTCTCTGCGTCTTTTAAATATATATATATATATATACTAATAAACAAATATCCAAAGTGATCGTGCGCCAGCCAAAAGTCAAACGCCAAAACGGTTGTTCTTAGCCACATAAAACATATAGAATAAAGAATATATATACATTTGTACATAAATTCATCAGGTAATAATACACATATTTGTGATGTCTCTGCGGGCATCTAAACGATGTATTGTCTCAGCACAGCAGGCGTCTCTGGCGCCACAGTGCATTTTCAATATAACCTGTGCGTGCGTACGCGAGCGTGCGCGCGCGCATTGCATAGCAGAAATATTTATATATACGTCTGCGTTCGCACACAAGAATGCAAGCGCGGCAGCGCGCGGGCGGTTCGCTAGTGAACTATTTGTACATATAGTTCGAAGGACAGTGGACACATCCGATTTTGTGCAGCAGCAAAGTGTGACCGCGCGCTTGTCTCAAGTCTACAGTTACACGATACCGCGCAGACCGACGATGTATTTAATTGCAAATATACGTATTTTATGGTCTTATCTTATCGGCAGGGCGGCGGCCGGCGGCATCGGTGTGCAACAAGTTACGTAATGGCGTGAGTCTACCAAAAAGGGATCAGTCATAAATCTTTGATCTTATATGGTGCGCAAGGTGCGCATACGTGAAATTTCGTCTGTTTTGGAGAATGTGCATAAGACGAGGAGGAGGTGAGGTGTGACATCGTGCGGCGTCATCAATTTTGATGAATGTTCGGTGTCCCGGGGACAAGTGAGCGCATTCGGCTCTCTGCATGTGTAGAAATGTCACTATATATTATAATAACATATACGAACAAAAAACCTACTCTCTGTCTACAAATGAACCTACATTTTGAGCAAATAACCGACATGATTAATGTGGCATCCACGATCGCAACAACAACAACAACAACAAAATACGACAACCACACCTCATCGGCCAACTCTGCGCATACATATATGATTATCACATTAAACGTATATATTCTCTGATAGTTTATTTCCTTCGACGGCCACTTATGAGATGACAGCTTCTTTTGAGGCGCAATAAAAGGCACGCACACACACACACAAACAATAATCATCGAGTTTAGAAAAACAAACAAAACGGTTTTTATGCTTATAACTATAATATGCATTCGCATGCACATCTCCTATAGTTGTATATATATATATTATATACTATATATTGTATAGTGGTTTGCGTCGGTGCACAAACACACACACACACACACACAAAGTTTGGCAAATAAAAGTCAGGCAAAAAACAACAACGACGACGACTTGAGAATATGAAACGGAAACAGAACGGCGGAAAATGTGCGCCACACACACTTAAATGATGGCATATAAGAGTTCGTCTTGTTATTTTGGGTAAATATTGGTGGCGCCCCGAAAATCTATTGCTAAACAACGGCTCTGTGGTGGTGGCTGCATTTGTTGTTGTTGCATTTGAGACTATAGCCAATAATTGTTAATTGTTTACGCATCCCAGCGAAGCGTGTATATTGTTTTCGGTTCAAGTGCGCGTATATGCCTGAGATTTTTATGTTTATATTGCCACCGCTTTGTCGAGGCAAGATGTCACGGGAGTCTGCCAAAAATGATGATACAGATACCGCTAGAGTGCGCTGACGGTATGGCGCCACGAGCGCACTGGCGCGGCAAGTTTGAATATTTTGATGTGTACCTAAGTAAATACAACCATAAAACGAGCATGTGTGTATTGTGCTGTGAAATCTGACACAGTCAAATGCAATGAGATTGGTTTTATGGTCATATTGAGCAATTGAGCATATTATGAATTGTGTTAGATGGGGGTATTTATATAGTATAGCTTTGCTTTGAAGGTGTGAGTTATATGTGTATAGAATCACATAAATGAGGATAACAATGTTTGAGGCATTTTCCTAATCAGAATTAAAGTGGTTGCTTGTAGTTGAATTAAAAAAAAGGATTGGCGGATTCTCGAAATATATTATTTTGACAACAAAATGTGACCATATTTTTTATTTCAACTTGAACATTTCAATATTTAGATACAATTATGTGCGTGCGTTTTTAAGTTGCATTTTGCCCACGTTTAAACTTAATGATCGATGATCTTAAAAATGAATGCATCGTTTTATTATTAATTTACAAGATTTAAAAAATATCAAAAGCAATGATTGAACCAAGGAATTGTTATTTTGCATAGTTTTTTAGTATCATCAAAAATAGATATTTTTTTACAGAAAATCGAAACTGAAATCGAAACTGGCGCCATTTTTTTAAAAAAATGATATTTTATTGAATTCTTTGTCCAATTACTAAATAATTTCTTGCAAAAGCTAAATTTTAATCAATTTATTGTCATGACAAGATTTTTCGGGCAGCAGTGATAGTAAAGGAGGTTCTCAAACAGCGGTCTTCACAAACCAATGTAATCACATTTATAAATAAATTTCGATTCAACAAATGGAAATTATACAAACCATACAATTTAATTTAAAGATTTTATTTTTGAAATTGCCTTATGCCGGTTTTACACCTAGTGGCCAAATGGTCAATAATATAAATGGCCCAAATGGCCAATTAGTCATTTTGTGGAAATGCATCACTTAAACATACACTAATTGTCAAATGGCCAACCCGCAAAATAGTTGGCCACATGTTGGTTCTTTATTCCTAAATAAATGGCCACCTCATAAACATTTTTTTTCAAATGGCCACTGTTTTCACTTAAATGGCCTTCAAATGGTCATAAAATGGCCACAAAATGTCCACTTGACAACTAGGTGGAAATCCGGCATTACTGGTTTAACCACAAAAAAAACTTTAAGTTTTCCGGGAAAAAATCTTAATGTAACCCCTTAAAAATACATACGAGACTTTAAAAAAAACACTAACCTGCCACTCTTGGTGATGATCATCTCGGTGCCGATCTGGTGGAACTGACTCCACAGATCAGCGTTCAGTGGCTTTGC
>JAAAKO020024154.1:0-14419 GCA_010015015.2 Bolitophila cinerea
TCTGGGTCCGTTCTGAGACCGAGTGCGTCGACTACATAGCCCAAAAACTTCAATGAAGCCATACAAAATCTGCTCTTATTTGTGTTTACTGTTAGGTTGGCCCTTTTTAATCTTAAGAACGCGAAGTTGAGCAGTTCCATATGTTCCTCGAATGTTGACGTAGCCAGGATTATATCATCGAGGTATACAAAGATTTTACTGTCTGTTGGTCCGAACACTGTGTCCATAAGTCTTTGAGAGCATTGGGCTGCATTATGAAGACCAAACGGAAGGCGTGTGTATTGCCATAGTCCGAAGCCCGGAATGGCAAATGCGGTTTTCGGTTTGGATTCTTCGGATAGAGGTATTTGCCAAAAAAAATCTTTTAGGTCTATTGCCGAAAGGTAGTTGGTTTTACCCAAGCGGTCTAGTATATCGTTGATTAATGGAAGCTGATACGAATCCTTTTCTGTGACTTTGTTCAAGTTCCTCGAGTCCAAACAGAGGCGATCAGTGCCATCTTTTTTGTCTACTAGTACTATCCTGTGGCACCATGGGCTGATGGCTGGTTCGATGACTCCAAGATCTCGTTGTCGTTTAGCGGCTGTTATCATGCGGTTTTGTACGGCTGGTGACACTGGGTACATACGGGTCTTGTTTGGCATGGCGTCCCCGGTTTTGATGTGGTGTACCAGTACGTTCGTGATATTAAGTTTTTGCTGACCTTCACTCGAGATTGACTTGAATTTGTCTGTGATCTTGTCGAGCTGACGCTGTTGTGTGTGGTTTAGTTCATGTCTCTCAACTACGCTGTTTTTCTTGGGGTTGTCTTCTTCTGAATATAATGCGTTTACGGACCATCCTTGTACATCGTGAAAAAGCATAACTTCAAATTCCAGCCAGAAGTTTATGCCGAGGATCAACTCTGTTCCGACTAACGTTGGAACTGCTAGAACGGATATGACTTTTGTTAAACCTTTGTACGTTATGGGTACGTAAAACACCCCGGAAATGATGTGGAGGGTTTTGTCCGCTGTTTTTACTGACGAGTTAGTATGTTTGTCAAGCTTGAGGTTTAAGGCGAGTAATGTGTTGATGCCCTTTTCTCCTGCGATGCTCATGTTTGCGCCGGAGTCTAGTAATGCCGAGTGGTTTTGGTCGCAGATGGTGATGAGTGCGTACGGTCTGTTGTCTTGCTGGTGAGGATCGAACGCAAACAGGTCGAACTTGGAGAACGGTGTTTTAGGTTGAATAACGTCGTTTAGGAATTTCTTGTGGTTGGTGGTAGGCTCGAATGGTTCGGAACAGTCGTTGGCCCTAGTTGCGCTGTTCCGTACGAGTTTTCCGAAGTTGACTGTAGTTGTTCTTCGTACTGGGCTTCGTCGTATTGTATCAAGTAGTCATCTTCCGCGTAGTTATCCGTATATTCAAATTGTGTATCTAGGACGTTAACGTTTTGAGGCCCGTTGGAGTATGACGGTCTCGTGTGGTTATTGTTTGTGGCGTTGTTGTTGAAACGAGGAGTGTAGTTATTGCTGGTGTAGTTCCTGGGCTGGTACTGTCTTTGTGTATTGTAGAACTGGTAGTTATTATCTGGAGCGGAACGATGTCTTGGTGGTTGTGATTGTTGCTGTGACTGCTGATGGTTCTGGTAGTTTGGTCTTGCTGGTCGCCAAGGTTGTTGCTCAATATGCACTGTGTGACTGTTCGGAATGGTGGGTCGGTGTATGTTACTATTGTTTCGATAAGCTTGTGCCTCTGTAGACCGTGATTGTCTCCATTGGTTAGGCATAGGTTTTTGCCAACTGGAAGAGGTGTTGCTATTGCGTAACGCTTCTTCGCTCAGTTCTATCTTTCTGCACGCTGCGTTGAGCTCGTCGACAGTTTCGAATTCGTACAAAGCTAGTGCTCTTATGTATTTAGGCAAAACGTTTTTTCGAATCATCTTAACTCTAGTGTGCTCGGCCAAATGTTCTGGGAGTCTAGAGAATAAATCTTCAATTTCTGCGAAGAACTTGACGATGGGCTCGGCTGTTTGTTGTTTGCGGTTTCGGATCACTTCTAACAGTTCATCGCCTTTTTGGGATGGTTCGAAAGCGTCCAGGAACGTACTGACGAATTGGTTCCAGTTGTCGAAATGTCTGCTTCTAAACCACTTCAATGCAAAATCGCAAAGTAGGTCTGACATTTGGTTTAGGACTTCTTCGTGTCCGACTCGCCTTGAATGCATACGGTCTGTGACTAGTTGGAGAAACTCTGCTGCCGAGCCTTCTCCGGAGTATGAGAGACCCCATTTGAAAATTTGTTCGCGTCTGTAGTTTTGAGGTGAATGATGGCGACGAGGCGAATGGTGACGACAAGGTGAATGCTGTCGATGAGGTGACGGTTGTCTTTGTTGTTCAGGTAACTCTGGTTGTTGATAGTGAGCGTTCGGTGATGACTGACGAAACTGCTGGTAGTAGCGGGACGGCGCTTGTTGTTGTAGTACGTAAGGTTGTGGTGGTAGGAATTGTTGTTGTTGGTTTTGTAGTTGAAGCTGTTCAAGTTGTTGTGAAAGACGTGGTATTGTAGGCTGTTGTTGTGATTTTTGTAGTATGAAGCGTGATAACTGTTGTACTGGTTGTTGTTGTACTGATGGTGGTGGTTGTTGAAGCGAAGCATGTTCTGTTGCAGCTGCATGTTGTTGTTGTTGTTCGCTATTGCCCGGTCGGAGAACTAGTGTGGGCTGTGTCGGAGCGTTGTTTGTTAGTGGTGTCGGTGGGCGCCATAGGCTTTGGTTGGTGAATCCTAGAAATGGAGGGCTTTCTCTGGCGTTTGAGCTCCTATTGCTGCCGTCGGAAAAGCTGTATGGTGGCTGGATGTTGTTAGCTAATCCTACGATTGGAGCATGTGCTTTGCTGATTTCCACTCGCAGTGGCTTTAGTTTCCCTTTTAGAAGATTTAGTAGCGTCTTTTGGGACTCGCTATCTGGAGTGATACGGTCCAGGCGCGCTTGGAGAAACGTATACTTGGCGTCAGCGATTTCTACGTACGCTGATTTGTCGGCTTCGAAAGTTGTGACCAGATCGTTATATAGTCGCTCGCACTCGTCCAGATCTACGCTGGAAGGTAAGTTGGATTTGTTGACTGGTGGTCCTTCGTATAATGCCCGAATCACAAGCGCCTTGTTTTCTTGGAGCGAAGTGTTCACCGTTGTTATCTGACGTATCTCAAGTTCGTATGAAATGTACGGTTCCGATAGGTATCGCACAAGGTGTGTGTCCGCCATGATGACACGTAGTTCTCGAAACGAAGCACTTGAAAATTGCACTAACGGTTAATCACTCACAAAGGCAACGAATAGCACTTTAATACAAATATCTGCTTCAGAGGAAATTCCATCCAATAGTCTTATGTCGCACTACAAATAACCTCACTAATTCTTGTTCACGTTTCACACAGTAATGATAGTACAATTATACAAAATGGCTTGAGGATGGATATAATATTATACAAATAAAGCGCACTATTACGAAAATACAACTACCAAGTAACACCGTTACTTGTAGTACACGTTTTCTCTATTTGTTGTTGTAAACCACAATGACTCGGCCAAACCGTTATCCAATACTCAAAGAAATAAGAAACAGCGGTACTCACCGTTATGGTGCTCCGCGTGTGTTTTACGCCTGCGAGTCTGGCTTCTTTGCGGGACACAATGTTTCCTGTGGGCGTCCTTTTGGATGTGGGCCTACCGAGTAGTGTGCGTGTTTGGTTGAGCCCCCAATGTAGCAGATGACCGTGTCTTCAAAGTGAAAGTCTTCTGTCCTTTTGTTCTCTCACGGAAACCGTGGAGCGGCTAACGCCTGTATTTATTAAAACAATTAATATCTATCTATAAGGTGTGTAGCAGTACATACCGCTTTAACATAATTCGTGTAAGTGTACTGGACTGGGTTAACCTAACCCGCCTGGTGTTGTGTGAAGCTCTATTACGTAGAAAATGGCTGACTGTGACTGGTGTGTGCAACGTTTTTGTAATAAATGACGCATCAGCTTCTCAGTGTCGATGCTGTCATGGCGCCGCTGTAGCGTCGCTGGAACGTGCTGACAAGCATGGCGCATTGTAGTGTTGCCGAATTGAACTAGGAGTATAAATGTCGGCAGGTGTCGCTGACATCTGTGAGGGTGCGCGTGTCGTTGTACGTGACGGCTGTTGGCAGTGACGTTACATGGTCGGATGCATCGATCACAGCACTTCTCTCAAACATGTTGAAGAAAAATCGGAATAAATTTCTTTGGAACGACGAAGCAGCTGATGCGTTTGAAGCAATTAAGAAGGTTCTGATTTCCGAACCCATCCTCGCGACTCCAAAATATGATCAGGCCTTCATAATACAGACAGATGCGTCGAATCATGGGATAGGGCGGTATTGCTTCAAGGGTGTGGATGTGAAGAACGAGTAATTGCGTATTTTAGCCGGAAGTTAACTCCCACCGAACAGAAGTATCCAACCATGGAGCGTGAATGTCTAGCCGTCATAAATGAGATTGAGAAATTTCGTCCCTATATAGAGGGTGTCAAGTTCAAGGTCATCACAGACCATGCTTCGCTGCAATGGTTGCAAAATCTGCGAGATCCGGCGGGTCGTTTGGGGCGTTGGGAATTTAGACTTCAAGCACACGACTTTGAGCTTTTGCACAGAAAAGGTAGATTGATTGTTGTTCCCGATGCGCTTTCGAGAGCAGTTGATTATATCGACGTAACAAAGTTCAGCGAAACCGATGATTCGTGGTATCAGGGTCTGCTAAAAGGTATCGAAACAAGTTCAAGAAAAGTTTCTTCAGTTCCGCGTTGAAAATGGAATCAATGGGTTATCGGTTATGTTGGAGAATTGTCCCTAAAAGTGAGCGAATTAATGATTTCCATAGTTGTCACGACGAACCGTTGAGTGGGCATGGAGGTTTTTTTATAAAACTTTAGATCGCGTTCGAAATACTTACTTCTGGTCGAAAATGAACTTTGAGGTTCAGAGATACGAAAACAGTTGCGAGGTGTGTCAGGCATCGAAACAGTCTTGTGTACAACAGCGGGTTCCAATGGCCAAGTACCGTGAAGCCAGACGGGGCTGGCAAATTTTATACACAGATTTTATTGGACCACTCCCAAGATCTCAGTCGGGATTTAGTTATATTTTTGTTGTCGTGGACTCGTATACCAAGTTCGTACACCTAACTCCGAGACGTCAAGCCACTTCGAAGGAAATCATAAAAATCTTACGCGAAGATATCTTCTATGTCTATGGCGTTCCTCAGGTCGTCGTTTGTGACAACGGTAAGCAATTTGTGTTTTGAGCAATCGCGAAGGGTCCGTCAATTATTATGGACCATTTTCATCTATTTATGGGTATCCAAGAATGAGCGGAACTAATTTCTATTGAATTCCTAAGCTTATATAAGCTTTTGATTACAAAATGATCTAGCAGTAGGCGATGCGGCAATAGACGCCAAAAAACACAACACACAACAACAAGCATGAGTTGCTCAAGCATAATATTAGAGACATAAAGCGAAGAGATTTAATACAAGGTATATTTTGCCCGTCACCAAAGGCCATCTCCTAATGATATGGATTGTAACCAATAGAGCTTTTTTCAAAATGTACATTACTATTCGAACAGATTAAAAAGCTTTTCATTCGACTAGCGTTTTATCAACTAGCTTAGCTTATTATAAACTTATTATAAACATACAATAGAATACATTCAGGCGGATACAATTTTTATACTTTTACTCGTCATTCCACTATATTTCTAGCAAATCCATAACTTTTCTATTATTTCACTATACGTTTAGCAATTTATGCTGAAGTATAAAAATATATGTTAAACATAAAATAGTTCTGAATTGAAAAATTGAAACTATTCTTTATTTCAATTTTTGAAACTCATCTTAATTCAAAATCTTGCATTTTTCCAACTGATTTCGCGAAATACTCCCTCGCACTGTTCCGAGAACCCTGCTCGCCGCTCCCATGCAATTTCCCTGCCTGCTATTTTCAAAGGAAAAGCGAAAATTTCAATAAACAATAATAATTTTACGATTGTACGTTTAGTACGTGCTAGAAACGTGTCGCGTCAGAACGCGTAAATCCTAACACGCACAAGAACCGGAGTCCATGCTCAGCATAGCTCAGCAGAGCTCATGCTCAATGCTCATGCTCATGCTGAAGCTCAATCTCATAAGGGAACGCATGTTAACTTCGAAGAAGGTATAAATGATATTAAATGAAAGCAATCGCACATTCCCGGGACATCTCACTATAAGAAACACTTTTATTAGCATGTTTTTATGGGCTGGCATATCGGGTGGAATATTAACCCGCGCATTTTGATGTGTCATATAAATATGTCTACATTGTATACACAAACACACATACACACAGACACACAGCATAATAAAGCATATAGAGACTACAGAATTCATTCGGATGCGCGTTCCTAATGCGTTATTGCTTATTATAATATTTATTATCGTTATAATCGTAAGCTCCCGCCATTTCTATATACTCGTATGTACACAAAATTGGCCATAAAACGATATTCTATATTTATTATGTGTGTGTTGTATGTGTTACTTATAATCTGCCTCCTTCCTATAGCAATATATCTATATATATATATATATGATTTGATATATTGTTGCAGAGAACAAATTAGTTTTGCAGGATTAATTTTATGACACGTTGCGCGCCGCGTTTGCCCGTCATCAATTTATTGTAATACACTCAAACAATTGTGACAACATAATAATGTACAGTTATTTTTGGTTGCCGTGGAGGCGTTTTTATGTATACATTTCCGATTGAGCGGTGAGAAGATTTGGCGAAGAGTTGGGCGTGATTTATGGTTCAACGTATTATTGATGGTGTTTTTCAATTCGATGAAGTAGTTTGTAGAATTTAATGTTTTGTTGAGATTTTGTGAGGCGGTTTTTTGTATTTTTATAGTCATCTCCAAACTGGCCATTATCGTGATTATCCAAAAAAAATATTAAAACTGTATCTTCCAACATCTAATCTTATTTCTAACATATCTATATACCACATATTTTCCATCATCTACATTATGTCCATATTCTCCATATTCTCCATCATCTACATTATATCAACTTTCTTCATCATCTCCATCATATCCGTCATCTACATCATCTCCTTTATTTCCATCATCTTAATAATCTACATATTCTCCATCATCTACATTATATCAACCTTCTTTATCATCTCCAACATATCCATCATCTACGAGTACATCATGTCCATCATCTCTATATTCTCCATCATCTCCATTATATAAACCTATTTTATCATCTCTATCTTCTCCATCATCTACACCATCTCCTTTATTTCTATCCTCTTAATTATTTCCATATTTTCCATCATCTCCATTATATCAACCTTCTTCATCAACATATTCATCATCTACGAGTACATCATCTCCATCATCTCCATATTCTCCATCATCTCCATCATATCCACATCATCTACATCATCTCTTTTATTTCCATCATCTCCATTTCGACAACCTTCTTCATCATCTCCATAATATCTATCATCTCATTATCTCCTTTATTTCCATCATCTCCATTATATGAAACATCTTCATCATCTCCAACATATCCATCATCTACATAATCTCCTTTATTTCCATCATCTCCATTATATCAACCCTCTCCATCATATCCATGGTATACATCATCTCTATCATCTTCATGTTCTCCATTATCCCGGGAGAGTTATGTGGTCTCCTACTGCGCTCGTCCCCAGTTGGGGGATAAGGGAATGCCGGTAATATGTATCGGGAAAATAAAATACTCGACGCGGACGAAAATCAATAGGGTCAAACGGACTCCTTAGCCTTGGTAGGCAACCGTTCTAGTGGAAAAACAACGAATACAAAACCTAGAGGACGGAGAAGCTCAAACAACAAACCAAAAATGGAAAAGTGTGTCACTTCCAACATTCCTCAAGTAAGTACCTCTAGAAGAAATCTCACCGTCGATTCCGACCGGGTGCAAGCCACTCACGGATTTTGAGAAGGACAAAACGCACAATCAAACAAATACAATGAAAAATAAACAATGACTACGAAAAGCAAAAAAAAAAACAATAAATCCTTTCAGTAGAAGTACGAATATACAAAGGTCACCTCCTCGTGAAAGAGCTTCGCCCTATCCAGTCACAGCGAAACAAATTAGACAGATTGCAACCGGTCCAGCAAAGCGACCAAAGAAATAAACGGAAGAGAATGGAGCTTTCACCAGATTCATCTAGAAGCATCCGAGAAGCCATTAAAAGGCAGAAATGGTCTATCTGCGGAGCCAAAACAAACAAAAGGGAGAAGTGACTAAAATGTGCATTTCAGTTGGTTTCCCTAACATTACGACCAAACAACACGTGAAGTATACTACCCTGTAATCACAGAAGACACTGTAATCCCAGAAGTAATGGATAACGGAGCCTACTAAAGAAAGTTGAAAAGAAAGAATACCCGGAAAACCAAGTGAGAAAAAATATTAAGACAGGGGTGTTAAAGCCAGAAACTCTTCTAGTAAAGATAGAAGGGAAAACCTATGATGAAATAATCAGATCAGCGATATTGGCGTGGATATAAAGGAAATCCGAAAAACCAAGAAAGAAGAGGTGATACTGACAATTAGAAGTGGGACAGATAGATCTTCTACCCTTAAAAGAGAAATAGATAAGAAAATTCCAACAGCCACCACTCTACTTATTATCAAGAAAAAAATACTGTATATAAGAGATTGGACGAAACCTTGATGATAGAAGAAGTCAATGATGCCAATGCCATATGCGAAACCATATCTATTAGAATGCATAAAAGCCAGAAAAATTTACACGAGGAACGGTAGAAGAACTGATGATGAAGAAAAGAGATCGGAAATAGGAAATATACCAGACCAGAAGAAAAACTATGAGTAATGCCATCAAAGCAGCTATACAGTCATGAAAATCTTACGTTAATCTCACTTTTGCTGAGCTGATTAAGCCGGGGGTATGCACTCTATCCGTTGATTTGAAGTAACCCCCATGAGCACTATGACATCATGACATTCTTTCAATACTTTGTCCCTGCTTTCTTTCGGCACGATAGTTTTCCACGAGTTTCCTTGTCCCTGATCCATTATTTTGTTTGCCGCCTTGTACCTATACAGAATCTCATTTTCAAAGCTCCCAAAAATTCTATGGTGTTTTTTAAAAAAAAGTCTTGTAACAGATCCTGATAAAATTTGTCGGTTGAATTACCAAATTTTGAGACATATATCAAATCAACTGCACGAGATAGAGCATCCGCAATCACCATTAATTTATCTTTACGATGTTTCAGTTAAAAGTAGTACGCCTGAAGTTATAACGCCCACCTTTCTAAACGACCTGAAGGATCTTGCAAATTTTGAAGTCATAGGAGATATGCATGATCCGTTATAACGGTAAACCTTTTTCACTCTATTTACGGTCTGAACTTTTGTATTGCATGAATTACCACTAAACACTCCCTTTCAGTTGTTTGATACATGCGCTGAGCCGATGACAACTTCTGGCTCATATATGCTATCACTCGTTCTTCGTCGCCTTCTACTTGATCCAGTATTTCATAGTCGGATGCGTTTGATTGGATATTAAATGGTATTTTTAAAGAGATTCAAAGGCCTGCTGTGCATCCTCGTCGCATACGAACTTAGTTTTCGATTTTTTCAGCATGTCGGTTAAAAGAATAGCATTGGTAGAAAAAATCGGTGATACCAATTGGCTATGTCCAAAAGACGCAGAACTTCTTTGACAGTTTTAGGATGTGGGTAATTCAAAATTGAGTCAATTTTATCCGGATCCGGATGCAGTCCTTCTGATACGGAAATATATCCAAAAAGCTTTAACCTTTTCATACAGAACCGAGATTTTTCTGTACTTATTGTCAACCCTGATTCGTTCAACCACTCTGACAGAATATCTAGAATTTCAAAATGTTTCTCCAATTTCTCCGTAGCAATAATTACATCATCCAAGTAGACAAATACGAAAGGTTCTAAGTCAAACCCAATTACAATGTCAACTAATCGACACAAAGTAGCACCAGAATTACACAAACCAAAAGGCATGCGTTTATATCGAAAGAATTCTCGACCACTCACAGCGAATGCCGTTTTTGGTATTGACTCTTCTGTAAGCTCTACTTGCAGGAAAGCGTCTGAGAAGTCTATTGATGACAATACGATTGTGCTAGTTAACCGTCCGAGAATTCTATTAATTTGAAGTTGACGGTACGCGTCTTTAACAGTTATTTGATTTAATTTTCTGGCGTCTAGACACAAACGAATCTTGCCCGTAGGTTTAATAACCGCTACAACATGGTTTGACCAAGCACACGGTTCACATCGTTCTATTACACCAAGTTCAAGGAGTGTATCTATTTCAGAATTCACATCAGATAGGAAGGTAAGGAGATATTATATAACTTCCTTGGTTGATTGCAGGTACCTCTTTCGTATATATATACAATGGGTAATTAGGTAGAGTTTTACTTAAAATGCCTAATTTAAAAAACATAATTTTCTTTAATTTAGACTGTAGTCGCTGTGTGTCGTCGAAAATGAGAATGTGTTTTCTGAAGACGGTATGTCTATAATTATTTCTAATGAACCACAGATTACCTGACGAATTTTAAAGCAATTCCAAAATTCGATTCCTAGTGCTAATGTCTTATCACTGGAAGGGACTACGAGAAAAGTTATGTTAAACTTAATTGGAAGAATTATCGAGTGCAAGGATACGTGCTTTGTACCATCTTCTGTACATATGATTAAAGGGGACCATATTTACCTTCAACAGACCTAATAATGATTGAAACCCCTTCCCAGCTACAGTTGATTGAGCTCCTAAATCCAAAAGATCTGTAATGATGGTGTAATTGTAGATCTTAATATTGACATAAGGACGATTATCGTGTTTTAAGATTATAATTGCAAGAGAAATGTTATTAGACGTCGGGCAGAGAGAACCTTTAATTTTTTGGAATCCGGTTATTCCCTTGGTTGCGTGGATTCCTTTAGTAGTTTTCCGCACATCTGTGATTTTAGGTCTGGAATAGATTTTTGTTTGTTTTATAAAAGACTTACTGGTAATTTATCAGAAATACGTTTAATACATCTTATGGATTATATCAAAATCTATAAAATCCACCAATAAATCGTCACTGCCTCGAATTACATTAAACTAGAACAACTATTACTAAATCGAACCACCGTACAAGGGTCGCTCTTCTAATCATAAACTCGTGGCGATTAAAACATTAATGTCTTAAGTTAGTCGGATACTTTTTTATAGCTCCGCTTGATTTACTTATTCACGCTTGCAAGGACACACGCACACACGAATTCGGTGTTAACGCTCACGAAAATATCCCGAATATCCAATTGCGGCATTTAAGGGAGTTTAATTGCCACGCACGCACACACACACACACACACTGCTACACACACATATGTGTTTATGTGTGTGAGTGTGTGCGATTTAGGACGCACAATAAAACGACGCTGATTTATGGCGATAAATTGTATTATCCTCGAGACACAGCAGTGAGTCCTTCGCCTGCGATGCTCATAATATGAAGATATTGAATTACACAATCGAAAACGCGTGTGTAACACACGTTCTGGACATGAAAATTCTCTCTTTTTATTATTAAACCTTTTATAGGTTTTGTGTGGAACTGTCTTATGGTGTGGTCGGTGTGGAGCAGGGCCAGCGGTGGCGCCGAATCCTTGGCGGTGCCTGTACTATGATTGCTGGGGCGGGGGTGCAGTTTTTTGTTTGGGGATTTGATTAAAAACCACACCAACATTTGCTTACATGCGAATCAACACATAAACACAATGCCATTTATGAGCGCTCAAATATATTATACGATATACAAATACAATAAAAAATATATATGTATGATTTTCTGTGGTGAAATTCTGGAACCCCTCCGCACAGGCCAGGCGAGGCACGTTTAGAGTGTTCTGCGACAAATCCAACGCAAATATATTTCTATATAGATTTCTATATATAAAATATAAATGTAGGATGTAAAATATGCGAGACGTTTTATGGTCGCAATTTTAATGTCTAGCTGAAATTCACTTAAATCTAGCAAAGATGTTGTTAATGGTGCGCGAGCGAGAGCACAAGAGCAGGAGCGAGCACGAGCGCACTCTCGTGCTGCATCAAATAAAGTGGCATGTTTTATCTTTGCGTATAATGCGTAATAGTCGGAGGAAGTGCATGTATATATTCGGTACTGTTTTGTCTCGAGAGCGATAAAAGTGCTCTAAATAAATATTCGCACTTGAATTAAGTAATTTTAAGGATCTAGTTTCTAGTATTATGACGGAGTTAAAAGCGTTTTTATTGCAAAACTTTCGGGCGGAAACCGACAAAGCTTTCAGAAATGCACATGTATGCATATATATTGAAGTAACTATTCTCTTTGAAATATACGGAAAGCTCAAGTGCCGCCAGCTTGGCTTACGTTTATATTTATTATTCATTCAATTGAATTGTTAAATTTAAAGTGTTTCAATTTACGAATTGTAGCGTAAAATGTTATCTATAAGTCATTTTGGAAGACAACATTTTTATACGAGTATATATTATATATTATAAATTAGTGACACTTTCAAGTACACCGCGGCTGCTGCAATTATTTTGAGTAAAATATCAGCGTGTTTGGAATAGCGCTGAATAACAAGCGGAAATAGGAAGTAGACTTAAACAACACCGTTACCCAACGCGAAAGTTAACACACGTCCTTAATCCGCTGCATTACTTCATAGTTTATAAATAAATATGGTTTAATAAAAGTTTAATTTAAAGTAAATATAATTGTTTCAATTGCTTACTTCCTCAAAAATAAATCAACTCTTAAAAACTATCTTTTTTATACAAATTATCAACTCCTTTTTTCTTGGTATAGTGACTAGCTTTAACCACCCCTAACTTTTTTTGGGCAGCAAAGGGTTAAATGTAAAAAAGCAGATATTTTTTACAAATATTTTTTAATCTAGTGACTTTTAAATGTTTACCTTTTGTGCTTTTGGCTGCGTCCAAACAAAATAGAGCATGCCATCTGTGCAACTCGCATGACACTAATATTTATTAATACATAAAATTACATAATTATTTATGCTTTAATATTAATGCAATTTTATATTTATGATTTTTCGTAACAGTCCCCCCCCCCCCAGAAGCGATATCCATAGACTTTTAAGAAGCCTTGCCCAGAATTTTCCTAAGAGAAACCCAATGGGGAAAAACCCTAGGCAGGCGCAACGAACACCGTTGCTGGTTGGGTGTTGTCAGGGATATTATCATTTGGATCTGCTGTTTTTATATCTGAAAAATTGTTTAATTGATAATTGTCTTGGCCGTCATCGTCGTCTGGAAGGAGCACACAAAGCTTCTGAACTTGACGATTTACTGATGTAGTAGACAGCTCAAAAACTCCTCTCACCTTCTTCCGCGAAGGAACGAGAACTGTGGCAGTCCTTACCAGTCCGTCGCGGGCTTTAACCACCGCCGTCACACGTCCAATAGGCCATTTGAACGGGGATGTATTTTTGTCTTGCAACAAAACCATATCTCCAGATTTTAGATTTTTCTAGATCTTGTACCATTTATTTCGGAGCTGGAGGCTTAGAATGTAATCATCCTGCTGAGGCATTTTTTGTTGTAGACCACAGAGCGTAAGTCTATTATCGACTACCTCGTGAACATTTTCATTGTACGGTCGTTGTACCGTGGAACGCACTATAATGAGATGGGCTAGTGTAATCGGACTTAGATCTCAAATGTCAATATGCGATTTCCAAGTACACGACGATAATCGTGCTTACAACTTTTGGCGGCTGCTTTCCAGATGACTCCATTAAAAGGAGCACCAGAAGTAATAAAGGTCCACTTAGTTCCTAGATCGGACAACCTTTCCATGGGAAAAAATATTTGATGACGTTGGGCTAGCTGTTTTTTTTTTGCAGAGCTTTTATTTCTTTACAATAAGTTTTTCTCTGAATAATTCTGACCCAGATTAACAACGCTTTCTCTCGCTCCTCCGGAAGAACAATTGATGCCAAAGGCAATGAAACAGGAATCGCTAAGAACTTTGGAACTAAGGGGATTTCCTAATTTCTTTTTTAATGTGTTCCTCTTATTGGATAGTGAGCGGTTTGATCTGCTGTTTGCGCCATTCCTTAAAGGGAAAATTTAGCCAAACTGGACCCTTCCACCAAATAATGGCTTCTTTCAAGCCTGCCGGCGACACCGGTCTTGACAGTAAATCTGCCGGATTTTCTGCAGTATTTACGTAATGCCAGTTCTCACTGCTTGTCACTTCAATAATTTGAGCCA
>JAAAKO020024165.1:0-14419 GCA_010015015.2 Bolitophila cinerea
AGGAATATTAGGAATATTAGAAAAATATATGTAATATCAAAAAAAGTTTAAAAAAAAACATTTTAAACCATAAAGAACAACATTTTTTTGTTAATTTTAATTTTAAAAACATTTTTGAAAAAAAAAAAAAAGTTGTACATCATTTGTATTTTTTTATTTTAACATGTTGCAGTATTTAAAAAGGAACCATTACGTTTTTTCCCTAGATCTTCCACTGGACGCAGTCTAATTTTTTCCAACTAAACAACTTGGTAATAAGTAATTAAATTTACCTTACACAGTATACAGCATTCATTATTTTACAAACGTAAAATATATTGCTTACTCAGTGTATAGTGGCAGTGCACGAATATCGAGTGTGCAAGCCCATCGTGAGGGGCTGTCGGACACAGCCCTATGAATTTCCGTTTTCAGAATTAATTCCACGCCCTCTAATTTCGTTTTACCCGTTTATATTTATGATTTATATGAACAGTAACAGTAAATTGGAACCGTGGAAAATGTTAGTTATGTTTTGAAACGAACGATATACAAATAATGTTGTTTTAATAAGATAAATAAGAAAATTCAAACCGGATTTTACTTTTAATTTTATCATTATTACAATTTATATTGTGAACTTAAAACAACTATAAACCGTTAAAAAAATATTGTATTATCATTATTTCCTATATTGAATTTTTTAAAAATATTTTTGAAATTTTGAGAAGGAGAGAATAGGTTCTCTGTATATTATTGATTATTTTTGATATTATAATTAATAACATAAATATTTTATATGTGTTTATTTTATTATTTATATTTAAAATATTTAGACAACATGATTGATATTACTGATAGTATTGTATAAATATATTATTATTATTAATATATTTTTAAACATTCTTTATATTAATAATAATAATAGCGATATATATCTTTTAAATATGGTATTTATATAATATAAATAATAAAAATATCAAAAAACATTTATTTTTTACCTCAAGAATTTTACAAATTAAAGTTTAGAAAAAACGATCCAAAATATTTTAAATTATATGTCCTCTAAATTATTTACATCATATTTAAATAATATGCCAGTGGGTATCTTAATATAAATATAAAAAAACTGTATTTTATCTTTATAATACATATGTATTTGTTTTATATATATATATATATGTTTGCATGTGTACAATTCTCATAACGTTCCAATCTGCATGTCAAAAAGATAAAAGTTCCGGTTTGAAACCCCGTATATATTGACAACTCTGAGTACGCCACCGCTCGCGCGCACGTTTAAATATCTTTTTCATCTCAGCCCACCGAATAATGTCGTTGAGAAACCCTGAAGAAATATATAATACAGTTTTTTCTGTTCATCATCTCCATGCCCATCAAAATAATATCACATCAACGTTATATAATAAAAGGCAGCTGCTGTCATATTCGATAAAGATAACGAATAAATTGGAATATACGAAGGGTTTCTGTGCGCCCCTAAATATTCATTTGTGTACTATATTGTTTACGGCTTTTATATATAGGGAGGATGGTCGTAACGTGCAACCGCATGTTACACACATTTTAATTGACTTAAGTTGATACACTCGCACACGCAAACATACATACATAAATAAATATATTATATAAAGTAATAATAAGCAAACATGTACATGTACTGTACATGTATGTATGTATGTATGTCTCTTTGTTAGCAGTACTAAATTTAAATGATGAGCACAATGTGCACAAGGCTATATCGATTACCTGCCCGTGTTATTTTTGCCATCCACCCACACACATTCAAATAAACTCATACACGCATAGATTTTTCACAGTTGGAAACTGCGCTGTTGGCCTTTTTCCTATATACCGTTGCATTATGTGAGCACGCTGCGCGTCTAATGAGAGATATCGTGCGATATGCAGGACTGCACACACACACAACAACAACAACAACAACTGGATTGTTGTTCACAGTCTGCTGGCCGGCCAGGTGCAACATTTTTTTTTGTCCAAGTGAGATATGGTGTTTTGTGTATATTCGTTTCGTCCCCCGTCGTCATCGCTTCGTCCTCGCTTTGTCATATATACTAATAATAAAAAAGTATAATACAACATTTTATGCATTGTGTCAAGCGTATCGTACGGGAGGCAGGGTGGTTTTTAGATTCGGAAGGGTTTTTTTTGGCCAGTCTGTCATAAATTATTAAATATGCATGTTTGGTTTTTGTGTGTCTGTGTCTGTCTGTTGTGAACAAAGTGATTTGAGTTTATGTATATCCTGCTGAGGTGCACCTTTGAAATAACGTGATTTTCTTTTTAATGTATGCACTCGGGGCTCGAGGCTCGGGGCACGTGCTCTTACTCGATTTAACACAAACACAGCAACTCATCAGTTATGTATAAAGTATATAAACATTTGTTGATATATGTTCTTCATTTAGTATTATACTAGAGAATGCCTAGCGCAGACAGAAAGCGAATCTGAAAACAATGGCTTTATGAGGCAAGCGAACACAAGCGATCTAGCGCAGATATTGTTATTATGCGCAAGTTAAAAATCATATACTCTCGTATGAATACATTAAACCACATAATGTACAAGATACACACAACACAAACACAAACACAAAAAAAACATAATAAATATTTTTGACGGATCGTAAATATCTTTTGGAGCGACTGAAAATGTATTATATACTAGAGATATGAATATTATAAAAAACGAGCTGAGTCACGGCACGGCTCGCCCGCGGCCATTTCGATGATGCTGCTCGAGCAAGCTCCACTCTGCTACACTCGTTATTCAGCCCCATGAAATCTCTCGCTAATATTATGTGTTCAATGCAATATGTATGTGTATAGACATATATACACAATATATACAGGATAAATGAAAAACTCTGCGTGTGTATTCGTTTATGTTTTTTTTTCAGACAGTGGAACAATGAAGCTCGAGCTCACAAAAGCCTATAATTATACATTTTTAATTAAAGATGGAATTTGGTATTTATATATTACTATATGTGTTAATTAAATTGCTCCTGACCTTATTCATTAAACCCGTCTGTATACGCTGACATTGGAATTTAAGAGATATTTTAATGTTGGACCATAAAATAACGATAAGTTTTATTCTCGCACTTAGTTTTCTTTGTAGACGTATGCTCGTCTTACACTATATTTGGACAAGTGTCCAATTTTGATTTCAATTTGAGCAACTCTAATGTATAAGCAACGTTTTGTGCATTAAGTGTAAGAGGTCGTATTGCGCGTTTCTCGTCGTTGCTGCACGGGTTGAACTCGATTTCTGAGTTGCCGAAATGAACATTCAAGTAATACTCGTTGGTCACGTTTGGTCACAATATTGGATTTAATTTTCTGTTTCCGCCAATAATTGGCATATGTTGGTTTCGTTTGAGTGGTGTATGCAAGTTGTTGACTAATGTTATCAACGCTTAGGAGGCGACTATAGATATATATATATATATATAGCATATAGGGTCCTGTTTTAAAAGCCCGTCTTTTAAAATATTTTTTAATACATGGTATATAATTTACCATCCATAAAAAAATTAATGAGAGACGAATTGGTCAACGCAAAAACGCAATCGTCAATGCGACACTAAATCATGTCCAACTATGCGTTACTATCATTTGGGCTTTAGGTAACCGTAAGTAAGTTAAAATAGGTGTTCGGGACGAGTTGGGCACCGGTTTAATAACCTTGGGCTCAGTTGCGCAATTCGCTCAATTATAGGTGTAAGAGGCAAAGAAATAGTTTATCAGCGATTGGTAAATTTCGTATTGCTCATTTCGTGCGACGCATTGATAGAGTTTCAAGTATTAGAGGTACAACTTCAGCAAAAGTTGGATATGCTAAATTAGACATATGTCCAATTTACATATTATTTATCTCTTAATTTATTTTTACCGAAACCCTAAACTTAAAAAAAAAAAAACAATTTTACTATGCCTTTGCTAATATGTACAATAAAATAAAGATTGCAAGACCATTAAACCAGAAAAAGCTTAATCGAGTGGTCGTTTGCGAAATTAATAACAATAAAATAACAACTGCTCTTTATTGATGTAAATGTTAAATTACGTCTTGATTTACGTTTAGTGGTAATGAGCAAAATGCGCGTAGTTTAATGTATACTTCGGGAGAAAAGAGAAAACACACACACTCAGATGGAAATTACTTCTTCAACCGGAACCGGGAATATAGAAAATGGCACGTGCCCATAATTTTAACATATATAAAAAATACAATGGAAAATAACAATATACAAGAATAATTTTAGGGATATATTATTATGCGAAATGGTAAAATATATGCATATTTATGTAACTTGCATGCTTCAAATTCACTCAACCGTCGTTTACTTGTGGTTTGATTCTGCTGAAAACCATCACTCTACAGTCTACTACAATTGCAGGTTACAGTTTAATCTGTGCATTACAGTCTTTTAAGTATATATTGTATGATTTCATCATTTTCATTGTATCCATAAGAAAAATAATCTTAAATCTAGAAAACCGCAGGTTTTTTAATCATTGCTGGGTAACCAATTTTAATACTTGTAACAATAAAATCTGTAGACTTTATTTTAATAACATTTTACAAAAAAATGATACAAGATAAAATTAAAAATGTTAGATAAAAATAAAACATAAAGACAATATAAAAAAGGATAGAAAATTTGAGAATATATACTTAAAAGAACCTTTGCTGAAATCTACAAGATATACGGTTCATTAATATATGGTACAAATACAAACCCTAATGGGGCTGAATGCCATTAGGTTAACGGCAATTTGGCTAAAGAGATATTCGACTAATACAGCCATTTGACTAAACGGCCATTTGGCCAAAAAGTTCGGTCAGCTAAGTGGTCTTAGGCCTAATGACTTTCGGTTTAATAGCTCATTCGAAAAAAACGTCATCCAATAAATGTATATTTATTTAAAAAAGGGTTTTTCAGGCTGCGAAATGGATCTGAGGCGTTGTTGTTTGAATAACTACCGCCGCAGGAACAATTATCACCAACTTTTCGAACATGATACACTTGATACAGTGACAAGACCTACATGCTTGTTCGTGACAGAAGTCACGCGATGTATTTGTCTTCTTTAATTATAAAATTAGTAAAGAGAGGAATGTAGGAAAGCAAAGATCAATTTTAATATATAGAGCATCTACAAACGATTTACCAATTTCCAATTATTACAAGACTCAATTATAAACCTCTGAAAAGAATACAACAAATCTTTAAAGATAAGGTTAAGGTAGCACTTATCCGGTTGTAGTGACACATTTATTTAAAAAAAATGTTTTTACTGAAGCAAATATTGTATCCTTTTGAACTATATATGTATCAAGTATTATATATGTATTAATTTATATATTTCAATTGTATTGATTTGATATGTAACCACAAATCGAGCACATGTACCCTTAATGTGTTTATTTGATTTTGTTTACAGACAAAACCGGCATAAAACCGCAATATATGCACACATAACTGTAACACATGCACATACAAATAGACACAGAGGCTTACGCTTTACAAATTGCACCGTTTAATTGAAACGGTGTTTGGCAAGCTTTGAAGTTGCAGAACATACCACTTCAACACGATATTCTATTATCGACTTGTTGCAAACGCGCGCGAGCTTGTTATCCATGTATTACAGTACAACTATACAACTCTATGTACCTTAAATTATGTATAATTGTAGTAAATATATGTAGCATATATTATTATATGTATTGTATACTCTCGCAATTTTGAATTGTGTTTGGATTTTTCGATCGTTTTTGTGGATTATATAACATATAAACATAAATATAAGAGTATATACACTATACAGTATACGTATTATAGATCGCCCTATATTCAATTTTATTGTAAATATAGGATAAAACTATGCAAGCATGTCCTTACAACGATATCGTTTTACAGAGATGTGATGAAAATCCAGCATAAATTGTGGTTTTCATTATATACGTCAAATGAGCTGTTATTTGCCAAATCGAAATTATACTTTTTAAATATTTTTTAGGAAGAACACCTAAGTGGCACTAAGTTTTATATATTTTGAATACATATTGTTAATTGTTCATAAAATTAGTTTTCCTAAGTAAATTTTATATAAGTAAAAATGAGTATATAAGATAAAATATATTTTAGGCTTCCTAAAAAGCCATAAAAAAACTTTTTTAAATCAGTGTTCTACACAGATTAAAATCTAAATCTGAAGAAATTGCTGCAGATTTAGACATTTTTAGAGTAAAACAAAAAAAACGGAGACAAGGTGGAACCATAAGCTTTTCAGTACATTTTTGATATTAAAAGCTGTTAAAGATGAAATTATTAGAGGTAGAGTCAATAGGTACAGTTTAAGATCATGGCATAATCTATCAGAAAATCATAAATTGGTTTTAACGTGCATCCAAAAGCCATTGATTTGATAAAAATTGCACCATCACCAAAAGTTCATAATTGTCGATAAAAGTCTCAACTTGGAACGTTATTGAATATTTAATATAAATAAGGCTTTACCAATAAAAACATATAAAAAAGGGTTTTTTTATTACTTATTTGTTGTATTTTATCAGGACGCAGTCTTTAAATTATTATTTTAAATAATCAGTACATGTTGTTAAATGAATTATAATAGCCGTGCAGCATGAGTCGTATTGGGTATGTATAAAATGTATATGGATGGATTGGTTACCTTGATCTTTTTTTCCAGGTGTGTGCGGTTTTTGTACTCAAACTGATCCTGATTTATGCCTGAAGAGCGTGTGACGTTCTCGTAATTATATATATATATATATATATATATATATATATTCGACGAGGAAGTCGTATCTGTATAAATGATATCAAGTTGTGTATATTTGCTTTTATTGTACTTGTATTGTATATACATATTAATTATGTATAGTATATATATATATATATATAATTTAATAATTTTAAACGCGCAGAAAAACAGTGCCGCCAAACATTTGCTGCAACAGCGAAAAACCGTCGTATAAATTCAAATCGTTATTGCACGTATGTTTTTAATATACTGATTCTTTAGGTTTTTGCGTTCTCATTCATCTCTCTCTCTCTATTTCGTTCTCTTTCTCTGTGTTAAAATGTATTCTTAAATGCGAAGCACTTGCACTTGCCTTGGCAATTGGCATTGAATGTAATTTGTGCAATTGGCTTTATTGGATGTGTACTTTTAAAATAAACACGTTTTATGGACACATTATTTTGTTTGCACTTGGGGCATTTAAATTGGAATGATGCGATTGCTATTAATTCTATGAGGAACGTGTGACATTGAGAACTTGTTATTTGATAATTCTGACATTGACGAATTGACTTTGATTTTCATGATTTTCACTTGATTCTGCATACATATATTTATAATTTCAAATAAAGTGTGTCAAAATAAAAACGGTGACCATCCAGAATTAAATAAACACGTGTCTGAAATACGAGGTATAATTTCGATTTCCTTCTCATTAGGTTAATTGAATGCGAGTACTATTATTTCATAATAACACATAAACAAGCCAAAGAATAGGAGCATACACAAACACATACTGGATACTACAAAACGAATTCCTAAAAATAAATCATATTAAACATTTGTCCTCATTTCCAGCGAACGCAAATAAATCTTTTTTGTTTATTTTGTATATTTGTTGGGCAACGACGACAGCTAAATATATAAGTTAGTATATCTATATACAAGGCACGTGCATTTACATATGTATAATTTATATTTCTTTCTCTTTCTGTCTCGTTATATATATTATGAATCCGTGATGCATTTGAATTTTGAATTTATATAAATATATTACATATTATAATTCTACAAAGGAATATATAAAAAACAATATGTTTATGAGTTTATTTGCATTATTTGCACTTACAAATATTATAAATTTGTAGATGTGTAAATCTTTGTTTAAAATTGATGTATTTCAAATTTGCAATTATTATTATTTAGATGATACAGTGAAGCATGAATAACACGGGAAAAAATATATCATATATCCCAAAATCCCAAAACAAATAAGATCCAGGCAAATCACACAAATATTTTAAAATAATGCTAAAGAACATAAACCCAAAAACTCTTTTCGTTCGAAAGTCACAATTAACAGTGTAATACGGAGAATTGTCTGACCCGTCACTGAAATTCTGATTTAAATAATAAAATCAAAATAATAAATTTTAATAAAAATAAAAATAATAAATAATACCTTGGAGCTGTTTTTTCATATTTTTTTATTATTTTAGGCTTTAGTGTTTTGTAGCAATAATTACAATTTTACGCGATTTGTTATTTTTACATACTGTATGCACTATGAAGTGCTCTATGGATGTTACTATGCCCAACTAAACATTGACGACCACTTTTGTATAATGCAGTAATAGAATATAGATTAATCCTAAAATAAAATTTCTAATTGATGACACATTACATGTTTAGAACATAATGCCTGGATATTATCAGGATATTATATTTATTTTATTTATATGACTTTGACATACGTACATTTTGTTTGTAAATATCTAGATGTTGTAAGATTGTCATTTTTTTGTTGTTGTTATTAATTTGATTTTAATATATAATAATACACAATAAATATTCTTTCAGATATCTTAATGCTTTTTGGGGCAACCTGGAGCTAAGGAAGCTGTCAGGAATTCCATTTTTTGTAGAAAAAGATCTAGTACGGACAAAAAATCGTTTAAAAGCGTAAACTATTGTATGCAGAATATCCGATAAATTACCGATAAACCACCAAAAAAATATCTGATAGAAACTCGAAAAAATGGGTTGCTGTCTAGTTGGGTGTTCTTGATCAATTGTTAGTAAACGTGTCACACATATTGCAGATAGCTTTTCATATCCAAATATTTATGTAAGATGTTGGAAATTCAATAATTTATTTGATCGACAAGATCGTAGTTCACCAATTTTGCTAGTACGCCTATTTATGAAGTTATCAAGCTTCTTTGATTTAAATCTTGATTAGCAACACTTTGTAGAAACTATGCTATTTTCCGAGTTTTTGGATCTAGGATTTTCGATTTTTGATTTATCAAGACATTTCATTGAAATGATTAGCTCTCGAGTCTCGACCACTTTTTATTCTATTTCTGTTATATATATTTTTCAGAAAAGTAAAAATAAAGTTTTTTTATAACTATAAATTTTATAGTTCTAAAAAAGGGTATTATATATAACATAATCCAATCGACTTTTATAGTCATCTTTGACATGGACTAGGCACAATTCCAATTGTATGATGTGCTCGACTGCATTTAAACTGACCTTGAACTAATTTTCAATAATTTATAGGAGACATGTAAAAATGTGATTTCAATAAAATTTGTGAGTGTCATGTTGGAATATGAAATATGATGGTATATCTTGCAATATTTGCACTTCCTTGAAGGCTGTTTACGTCTAGAATTTCTATATGCGTTCCATCCATTGATTTTCGCTGGAGTACAGTTGTTCTTCGACAATCACCAGTGTTGCGTGCTTCCACAATGTGGTCGAAACTCATGTATAATAATAATGAACTACCTATATTAAACATTATATATTATACACATGACACCGACATCCTATACGGTACACCGCACTACCGACCCAACATATATGTACGCACGTACATCGACACAAGACATATAGTACATTTTACATTTTACATATTTCCATATATCCAGCGGAAACTAACTGATTTGCGTAATTACTCAGAAACCATAACCGCTCGCGCATAATTTATTTACACTTATTTTTATTCTTCGATTTTAGCGTTTGTGTATGTGTGTGTGTGTTCAGTGTATATGTATGTATTTGTATATGAAACACGCAATGGATGGTATCAAGTTTCCCATTGAGCGGAATACAATTTAAACCGACGAAAAGCGCTTTCGATTTTCACTATTCAATGCTCGCGCAAGCCGGCCGACCTCAACGTTTAAATCGTAAGCGCTTATATATACATAACATACTTATTATGTAAATATATATCTATGTCTAAATACACATACACACACAATACTCTGTGTTTATAGATTATATTATAAGCATTTATGTGGAGCATATAGAAGACATAAAAACACACATAACATACGAGTATACAAGTACAAAAACAAACACAAACACACAATGATTTAATTTTATGCATAAACAAAAGTAAAACCGCGAGTGTAATTAAATTGGACAAGAGCAGGATGTGTTTGATTAGTTATTACAGGTCATTTGTGAGTTGAGAAATCCATTAGGTATTGTTTAAAAATAAAGATTTATTTATATTACTATATGAATTGTCACAGGCTGCTGAAATGGCTCATCTTCTCATCCTGAACTTATGGTTCATTCAAAATTAAAAACGGGACAACAATAAACTTCGTTCTTATAAATAAACAGATATTTATTATAATTTCAGTTTAATGTATATTAAATGATAAAAATATAATATTATTTATAATATTTATTCAGATCAAGATATTATCCATTACCGGGATCGATACATAATCTCGGATTAAAAAATCCCACTATGAATTATTTAGGATTTCATGATTTTTATTTTGTTTATGGGATTTTGAATTTTTAGATTTTGTTCCCAACCCACAACGAAATAAACAGAAAAATGTAACTTAATTTATTTTTTTATTTTTTATTTTTTATTTTCAATTTAAAGTATTACTTTGTAGTTTCTATTGTACAGGGTCATTGTATTCCATTGCCACCGCAGTAATTTTAGAAAAGCTTCACTATACCAAAAAATGTACAACTTATAAAGGAATATTTTAAATATTTTCAATAATTCAAAATAAAATTAAATATTAAGTCTCATATAATCTAAATTAATATTTATTCATTTGATTAAAAAATATAAATATCTTTAACTGTCACTTAAAAGAAATAAGTAGACTGAAGTATTATTCTTGCTATAAAAGCTATTTTAAAAAAGGCTCTTTAACTGGTCTATGTCTAACTATTTCTTAGATTTATATTCTTTAAATTTGACACCTGACTATAACATATTACTCCTAAAAATATCGATTATTTTCACAACCTTGGACCTCACGAAAACAAACGACACATCCGAAAATTATAATATTCTTTTTTGTACTGAGATTCTTTTAAATGGCGATTATTTTTACTCGAGCGTTAAAACTAAATCAAATATACGTATTTATTTGTTTTCTCTATGTAGACACTATAGACACATCTCATTGTTTATAATTCATCTGTGCAGTTCATTCATCGCATGAGTATTTACGTCACCCTGACGTTATTGCACTATTGGCTGTGCATTATTCTAAAAAAATGACGTCACGATAAATATCATGACGGTAATGTCATAGAAAGTGTGATTATTTCTCAGGAAAACTGACGATTATTTTTTTGTCACGAATTTTTTTTTGACCGTAATACACTTGAGAATAACTCGCCTGTGCAGTTTCGTCCGGCTTTTGGTGTGAAATTACCTCAAGAACAGCAATTTGTGATATTTCAAGCAAATAATATTTATTATAATGAATAGATATTTGTTACTTTAAGGTTCATATGCAATATGTCTCTGGTAAACAAAAACATGCTATACATGGAATAAATTATACTTAATGAATTATAATACCAAAAAATGTAATGATTAAATATCATTTGTCAATTGATTGTATAATATCCATCGATATATTTATTTACTTTATAAATAATGTATTATTTGAATACATTTGAAATTACTATAACATATATTGATATTATTATATTATATATATTAAATTATTAATATATTATATTATATGAATTATTCATAATTATAATTGATTTAAAAAGCAGGTGTAAATGAATAACACATATTTCTCAAAGTATAATTCCAATACAAATATTTGCCCTTCAAATCTTTAGAAAAATACACGCTATATGCCAATCCATAGTATATCTACGTTAATTGCCACAGGAAACATTTATTGTTGTATTTATACAATGCACGCAAATGGATTCACCGAGGGCAAATCTGCGAATCTGGTTGCGCATCAGATGCCCCCAAATCCCGCATCATTAGCCCAAATACAATTAACCGCGCTTTTGCAGACAAAGCGTGCGCTATAATTCCCGATAATGGCGTGTACGTGCGTTGTTGTCCTAAACTTCTAAAAGCTCAGCGGAGGCCTACGGCAGTGGCGGCGCCGGCGTACGTGCGTGAGTGTATACATTCCGGAGTCAGACCAAGTCGAGCGTAAATACACATTCGCATTATACACATTTATACCATTAGTAGAAATAACGGCATCATGGGGGAGTAAATCCATCTCTTTTACATTTTCAACGTATCTGATGAAACATGAAATGAGCACGCTCGGATTTCGAGTACGCATCAGGATAAAATTAGGTCCGCACTTTTAATTTGTGCATTTTCCACTTGAATTATTTCTGATTGCCCCCGCTCTTGGGATCAGGATGGCAGTGCGATGCGATCTCATGTTCGGATATTGTATCCTTGAGTCCTTGACGCATCAACGACCATTTGATAATTGCATTACATTTTTAAAAGCGTTCAGGCGACTATTTTTAAATTAACAAAATATAATATAGGTTAAGCGCGATTGCCTTGGGCATGCACGTTGCACCTCGCGTTGCACATATATAAAACACTTTGTAAACCGAAACTATAAATCACGTGTGCTAGTGTGTGTGCTTTGTAATCAATAACATATATATATATATATATATATAAATTTATAGTATAGTACCGGCAAGGCGTGAGCATTCGCGATAAGGTACTAACTCTCGCGCGCACAACACACCATAAAAGCCCCACCGTCATTTATGTATTTATTTCTCTAATTACACTTTTCGAGTCGTGCCCGTAAAATTGTGCATGTAAGTGCTTGAGTGCAATATTTACACCACTGCGCTGCCTTGTAATCGTTTTGCTATCTAGATGCACACAACGCAACGGTGCGGCGCGGCACGGGCGGCGGCGACGCAATGGCAAAGAAATCGGGCACGCGCGTCCGTATTTGTACCGGCAGGCATTTGTAAATATTATTGTGTTTGCCAGAGACAATATAATAACATAATAAATTGACGCACATTTATATAAATGTAATGTAAATGTATCTCGATTGTGTTCGGACCCTCGATTTGTATTCCTTTGCTAGATTTACGGTATTTTCTATTTTATAGTAATTATAAGTTGGATCATAGAGATTGCGCATTTTGGAAAGTTACTTTATGTGCAAATTGACAAAATAAACGTTACGTAGTAATGGACTTTTTTACATACATAACTTTGAAAAAGTTGTTAAAATAATCGTTCAAGTTCTAAATAAATCAGCAAACACATATAATTCATGATCATGATTAAATCGCCATTTTACAAAATCTTTAATTCTAATCAACAATAATTATGAATTATGATTATTTGATGGAAGCCTTTCTGGAGGCGATTCCAGAACTTAGGCCAAACTTATTAGCCCCATTTTATTTAAACACAAGTTTAAGGGTGTGTGGGTGTTGAAGTTAACAGTGTCTTGTGAGGATTCCGAATCTTTTACTTGTTTTTTTTTAAGTTCAAAGATTTTTGAATCCTAGAAATCTAGTGGGTTTCCAATCAGACAACAATAAGTCTCAGCATTTTGCTGTGGTTGATGATATTTCGAAGGAGGATTCCAGGCCATTGAATGGATCTCTATACCGTTTTTGGTCAGGGTGTCATAGTTCACGTTGCCAATCTAACTTTCTCTATTTTACTGGTTTAGATGGGTCCTAGGTATCTTTGGCGATCAATATAAATTCAAATGAAAAAAAAGCTCGAGCACAAAAAAAATAATAGCGAGGAATTTATTGTCAAAAAATGACAAACTTTTGTATTTAATGGTTTTAAGTACAAAGAACAAAGCAAAAAAACAGAAAGAACTAAATGGCAAAAAATGCATAGTCAAAAGCTAAAACAAATGACCATGTACACAAACCACTATTTTTACATGCTCCTTTTTCGGACTAAAAATAAGTAGTGAGTTTTCATATGCCCGAAAATTGTTGTTTTAACACATGTGGGATGATATTTTTTAAATGGAGTAATATAAGTTATTTAACGTTAAAATACACTCGGAACAAAAAAATATGCATTTTTTTGTTTCATTTTTGTTAGATAAGATAAATGCGCGGTAGCGCGCTTAAAGAATTTAATTTAAAAGAGATTAGAAATAATTTACTTAAAATACCAATTTCAACTTAAGTAATTTAAGAATTGACAAAATGTTTTTTTTATTAACTGCTAACTAAACTCAATTTTAGAGTCAAAAGAACTAAAATTTTAGGATGCAGAATCTTTTTTTTCGTTCAATTTATGAATGGGTGGGGGTAGAAATACAGCTCGTCGTAA
>JAAAKO020024176.1:0-14412 GCA_010015015.2 Bolitophila cinerea
CAACTTAGGCCCCGACGAGAGTCGAACTCATGATCTCCTGTTTACTAGACAGGCGCTTTAACCAACTAAGCCACGGCGCCACGTTAGACCGGCAAGATCGGCTGCGCCCAAAAATCGCACGTTTTAATATACCGGAACGCATGTGACTGTAATATTGTATAATTCGTCTGCGTGCTATTATTAGCATTATACAGAATACATGTAAACACGTTCAGTGTGTTTGTATGCATGTGTGTGTACATAAAAATGTGAATGATGAAGAACGAGTTTCTGAGAAGACAGATAACATGCGACTTGACGTGGTTTCATAGCGATAAAGACTTGTACTTTTGTTATGTTTACGATAATAAATGTTAAATGCACCTTCGGGCGTACAAGCCTCTTTAGCTCAGTGGCAGAGCACTGGTCTTGTAAACCAGGGGTCGTGAGTTCAATCCTCACAGGAGGCATTTTTTTTGCAGAATTAATGTTGACTTTTTTTTACAACGCTTAATGTGTCTTTATTTTATAATTATATTAAACAAACTTTAACAAAATGTACAATTTTTCTCAACGGTGTAAGTTTGAAGCGAACTTAAACAAATAATTTTTATATTATTATATCTTCCAAAATAATTATCGTTAAAAAAGGTACATCATAATTTTATTGTCTATGAAATGCATTTATCAAATCAGTTTATGCTGAGTTTTTAAAGGTTTTAGCTTATTTTTTACATTAATACATTAGTCCAAAACTCTATCCACACTCATAAAAAATTAAAAAGGTTATTTTTCTAAAATCATAATTTGTTTTCATAAAATTGCTATACTGATTATTTTTGTTCGGTATTTTTGGAATTTTTAAGCATGTGAAAAAATAATGGATGAAGTGCAGTTTTGTCGTTATAAAATATGAAGTTTATTAGCACATATTTTACAGTGGAATGAGTTTTTATTTATATTTATATCTTTTTTATACATATGGGAGGGATTTGACACCTCCGCCTTTCTACGGGGTGCAATAAAATGTCATGTTGTATAGCATTTAAGTTTTTGTATAAAGGTTAAAAAATATTACATAATATTTATTTTTTAACATATCTCCTGTAGTTTAGGGTTCAAATCACTCCCATTTTAACCCTAAATAACTAAACGCTTCAACGGCTTTTTACGGTTATTATTGAACCGAACTGTATTTAATAAATAAATTTTATATTGTTTATAGAGACTAAATGCTGATTTTGTAGACATTTAGAGAGCTATATAAAAAATAGAGACCAAGTCTTCAATTATAGAAAAACAGCGATACCTGATATTGTTTAGCTTTAATTTCATTTTCTTCTACCATCATTTTAAAAAAATCAAGAGGTTTTACCCTTTACTCCATTTTGCCCACACCTAATTAAATGAAGTATCCTCGTGTGTTTGCGAAATATGACACAAACACGAGCTGCATTGCTGCACTCGAATAATTAATCATTTAATACTGTCTACACAAGTTGACAAAACCGTTGACCCAGTTTCAGAAGATTTTATGGAAAATCTATATATATATATATATATACTTGTGCAAACACCTACGAGAACATATACATATAATCCATGTATTATAGCATACACAACCATACTCAAACAAGGATCTTGAGATTCTGATAACTTTGTCGTTTCAAGACGCCTGCGATCAACATCGCATATAACGGTGCTCGTGTAAGAGAGGTTGCTCCCTAACTACGTGCTATAGGGAATAAATCGATATTGTTTTCGCGCGTGAAGATTCGCACCAACATTTCTGGTATTGAAATTTCAGACATGTCCCGAAACTTGTAGATAGGTCATTTTGAGAAATGGATCTGATTTATGGTGGCTAGAAGCGGCGGTATGGTGCGATACTATTCGAAGCGCGTGTGATTCGAATATTATACATATATTATAGAAGAAATGTGTGAGAATTTCTTGGCTGGAGGACGTGCATGCACGCACACACATAAATACATGACACGACCGACATACTCACAATATACACTCATATATCAGCATTGAAGTACACAGGAATCATTAGTGAAACAAAGAACAGCCTCCACTCCTTACATTCTACGTATTTCGATGACAAATGCGCATTTAGGCGCGAATATAAATGGAGTAGAACTGATGTAATGCCTTCATTTTCCGCATTTCCGTCAAGGGAAGAATTTTCGAGTGAAAAGTCAGTCGTGCGTCCGTTCTTTTTGTCGTTTCCGCAAAAAATAGACACACACACACACAAAATCGTGCGTTGTGTGCGAATTGAAGACGTTGAAGGTGCTAAAAGCCAATTAGTTTGGAACAACCTTTTAAAGGCGGGTGACTGGAAAACGGTACGTGCGAATGTCTTGTCATCGTTTCAGGGAAGTTTATACTATCTGAAATATATATGTATATACTTATATACTCTTATATAAATTTGAGTCCATTCAAGTGCGGATACATAATTTAATTATGTGATTGTGTAAGGGAAATACACTATCAGCAAAATATTTGTTTACCATATTATTATTTTTGCAATAATAAAATGAATTGTATAAATAAAAAAATATTCCCGTACCGGGAATCGAACCCGGGCCTTCTGGGTGAGAGCCAGATATCCTAACCACTAGACAATACGGGATATGAGTTAAGTTTAACCGTTTATCATCAAGATTTATTTCTCTTAATTATAATAGATAATCTAAAATATAATTTAATTGTAATGTTATGGTGGAACATATACATATTCTTTGTAAACGAATTCATTAGTCGATTCCGATTGGGTAGTTTTATATAGACGAGTGCATAAAATAGAGCTTTTCTAACCGTGTCATTAAAGCTTTAAATCCCAGCAAAGCACAAATAGCTTTCTAATTTTAAATAATTGTATTTATGTTTATGCAATCGATGATGGTACAGCATTAGAAAAGATAGGATCGGTGATAAATCTGGATATATTAAAGGGTTTAGGATAAACATAACTATTTTTAAAATATTGTTTTATTATTTTCAATTTGTCTTTGATTTTTTTAAATTATCCATATTTATTATTGATTATATAAAGGAACCAGCACAGAAGAGAAAGTTTCTACAATTAAAATGTGATTTTTAAGCA
Source organism: Bolitophila cinerea (assembly GCA_010015015.2). Lineage (NCBI taxonomy): Eukaryota > Metazoa > Arthropoda > Insecta > Diptera > Mycetophilidae > Bolitophila > Bolitophila cinerea. The sequence goes on from JAAAKO020024176.1 coordinate 3,098, forward strand.
TATGCATATTTTTTTTTAAATTGTAAATACCAACCAAAGAAACCAAAGAAATATCTGAAAAATGTTATTTGTCATCAACGACGATTCCGAAATAAAGTATATATATCGGCCACTTTTAAAGTATTAAGTTGGTGAGTTTTTCCTTTCTTTTAATTTAATATTTTAATTAAATTGCTAAAAAGTTAGCTGATTTTTCAGCTGATTTTTCAGCTGATGTCATTCGAGAAGACATTTATGAAATGGAAAACAGATCACTCAACCCAATAGTTGTGTCGTTGTCCGAAATATTACAGTATTTAAGTTTGTATATGAATAGGTAAGGTAGATGTGACCGCAGGTAATTCAGAAGGACTTTTGTGAGTAGGAGCTTAAAATACCGAAGCAAACAAATACTTTAAAGCTTATAATTATTATGTCAGTTATTATTTAGTCCCATTTTCCGATTATTCCACGATTCACTTTGATGTTTTTTTTGATGCCTTAGTCCGGATATCAAGGAAACGGTAGAAGCCAGCAGTTCAATTAGCGCTGTTGTATATATAAGGTTTGACCAAAGCAATTATAAGATATATATATATATATATATATCCCAGATAACGATTTGTTTGCTATGTCTAGATTAGTGTATGAATGGTATCCTTGAAGGAGCGAAAGTATTTGTCTTGTTTCAACGATAATACAATTTATGTATGTACTCGAGGGAACGAGAGAAGATCCACAATTTTAGGTATATTAAAAGTATTTATTTTTCTTTACAAATGCTTTGATCTTAACGTCTATACCATCAGGCTTACTTTTTGGCAGCAGCCAAACGGGCAGAAACATCTTCCCAGTTGATGATGTCAAAGATTGCCTCAACGTAGCTGGGACGCACGTTTTTGTACTGCAAATAGTAGGCGTGCTCCCACACATCAATGCCCAGCAATGGAACCAGACCTTAGTACACAAAGAAGGAAGATTAACAATAATTATTAATTTTAGTCGATCGTGTTTGATTATATTGTACCAGTAGTCGCCTCCAACGGATCCTGATTGGCGCACGTAACGATCTGAACTGACTTGGTTTTCTTATTGTAACCCAACCAGCCCCAGCCAGAGCCCTGAATGGCAATAGTTGATGCACCAAAGTCCTTTTTGAAAGTCTCAAAACTTCCAAACGTCTCTGTCAGTGCCTTCTTCAGATCATCGGACGGCTTGGTCGTTTTTGGTGTGAGATTATTCCAGAAGATTGAGTGATTTAAGTGACCGCCACCGTTGAACTTGATAGCATTGCCCAAACCAACGATCTTGGTAGTGTCGTTCTTTGAGATTGCGTCTTGCAATTGCTCCTCGGCAGCATTGAAGTTAGTCACGTAAGCCTGATGATGCTTGCTGTGGTGGATCTAAAATTTAATTTAAAAGTAATGGTATGTTTTTGTGCAAAATTTTAAATGGCTAAACCTACTTGCATGATCTCAGCCGAAATAATCGGTTCGAGTGCTGCGTACTCGTAGGTCAGCTCAGGTAAAGTGTGCTTGGCACGGACAACGGAACCGTTTGAACTGACATTTAGCCTGCGATAAAGAAGCAATAACAAAAAAACTCATTATTTTGAGAAAAAAATAAATCAATTATATTTTTTAATGGACTATTGCGTCTTGCATAACCCGGTTTATTGATAGTATGCTGAGAACATAAATACAGTTGACTTACTTTGCCGAAGCCATCAGAGTACGTCTTAGGGCCATCATGATTGATCTGTTTTACTAAAGAAAAATCAAATAATCTAGAATTAGAGATTAAATTTAGAATATGAGATTATAAAATTTACATTTTATCTAAAATATGCGGCTTGTACGAAAAAGTGTATTTTTTCTTGGAAAAGTACCGATTTTTGAGCAACAAAAACAACACGACGTGCATGTGTCAAATCCGTGGTGAGTCTGCTATATCGATATTTAATTATATAATTCACAAAATATATATATTTTAATATTTCTTTTAACATCACATGGTATATATAATCATCAAAACGCAGTAAAAACTCGGTTCAAATGTTGAACTGCTTTCTGCTTGGATGAAATCGTCCAATATTGTTTTTTTTCTACTACTTGGCAGCTGAAACTTTGCACATAGACTCGTTGCTCAAAACAAAAAAAAGAAAATTCTTAAAAATTGATAAATATTTTTTTTAACCATTTTTGTTATGATTTTATATTACCATGTAATGCAAATTTGCAAACCACATAAAAACGTATTTTACAAAGTGTATAATAATAATATTATTATTATTATTCATTTATTAAAAATCAAAAAAGCAGTGGCTCTATACAAATGATAGTGACTTTTAGAACAAGAATATAAACTTTAATTATCAAAAATACGTTAATATAGTCTATTATTATAGACTAATAAAAATAATAACTAATGAGTACAAAAAAAAAAAAAATATATAATGTCTGCATACGTTTGTTTTAATATTATTATTAGAACGCAACCCAGCCGAGACTGTGAATGCAACTTAAAATTAAGCTGCCTTGCCAACATGATTACAAATTTTCCCCACACACATCGATAAATACTCACCACCAAAACAAAATGGCTGCGTAAGTCAACGAGTGCGGTTTTCGTTAAGCACATACACTAGCTTTATACTTACACGTACAGCATTTTTCGTGTAAAATTCGTGTTTAATTACTAGACCGTGCCCTAAGCTTCAACTCATTGCATCCAGTGAACCCTCCACAAAATTCAGAATTAAGTAAACACACATAAAACGCACGAACCAAACGTTTTTTGACAGCAGCCCAAGTCTACAATCTGCTGCAGCCTGTTTGTGTGTATGTGTATGCTGCTGCTTTGACTCTGTGCGCCAAGCTCCCGCACGTCATTCTTAGCATTTCTTGGAAAAAAAACCATTGGAGAAGCAGGACACACTGGAAGACGACCACCTTCTTAATCTATTTTTTGTTTATTCCGCTGAATATTGATCGTACGTGTTCAATACACAAGTGAATAAATGGATACGTTTTTCTTGTTGTCAACATAACCTCCAAGTCGAACGTACGAATCGCCGGAGTACGGATCACATAAAATATGTCGTACCCGGGACGACCACCAATCGGCATGCCGTTTATGCCACCACCCATTCTGCCTCCGGTAGGTTAAATTTTAATTAATGTGTTATTTAAACTGATTTGTTTATGTTTTCAGAATATTACTACCTCCCTGCCATCGATGGCACAACCGCCACCACGGGCTACCTATCGCGCGGGGCCCACAATTAATCAGCGACCGCAAATGTATGTGCGACCCATTACCGAGAATATTGTTCCGCAGTTCGAGGGACCCATTATTACGGTGTTTGTGGGCAATATAAGTGAACGGGCACCCGATAACATGATCAAGCAAATCCTACAAACAGCCGGATCGATTGTCAGCTGGAAGCGTGTCTCTACATTTGGATTCTGTGAATATGAGTAAGAATCCTCAAAAAAGTAGCAAAACATAATGTTAATAATATTTATGCTTTTTAGTGGCCCCACTGCTGGACTGCGTGCCGTTCGAATTCTGCATGACCTAAATGTGGGCGGTAAGAAGTTAGTGGCCAAGGTTGATGCTAAGAATAAACTTCTGCTTGATAACTACAAGGAAGAGGAGACCAAGAAACTGGGGAGTTTGAGTCGTTCCAATGAAGAGTCCGAAAAGAAAGAAGACGAACGGGCAATATCTAGCATTGCGATTGCTCTGAACGAGTTTAAAGCAGATATCGATAATTACGAGACAATTCAAGAAGGTGATTATTTTTGTAAGAAATTATGATTTGCGTATATATCAATTTTCTGTTTTTGCAGAACAACAATTGGCCAAGTCCAGTAAAACGCTACAGGGTACGATTATCGAGGAGGACAAACGTGACCTTATCAACAGGGAAATTGGAAAATTCCGCAAGACAGCAGAGGTGGGATTTTAACTATTCTGTTTGATACGATTTTAAGTAATTTATATAATTTGTGTATAGGCTGACGAGCAAAAGAAGGAGAAGGAAAAGGAAAAGGAAAAAGAGAAGGAAAAAGAAAAGGAGAAAGAACGGCGCAAGCGTGAGGAGATCAAGGACCGTGACAAGGGCCGATCGGCGAGTCCGATCAAAAAAGACAAAGACAAAAAGTCGAGACGACGCAGTAGATCAAGATCCCGAGACAAAGATCGTGAGCGCGAACGCGAGCGCGAGAGGGAACGTGAACGAGAACGCGAACGGGAACGCGAAAAGGAACGTGAACGTGAAAAAGAGCGTGAACGAGAGCGTGAGCGTGAACGAGATCGTGAACGCGAACGTGAACGAGATCGGGAACGTGAGCGCGATCGTGATCGCGAGGACAAGGCATCAAAGGTACCGCGTGACATGCAGCGTGACAAAGAGATGGAAGAAGAGTCAAGGGAACGAAAAAAAGCCGAGAAAAAGGCTCACGAGAAAGAGCAAGCATACCAGGAGCGCTTGCGCAACTGGGAGACTCGCGAGAAACGGAAAACCAAGGAGTACGAAAAGGATCGCGAAAAGGAGCTTAGCAAGGACGAAGAACGTGAGAAGGAAGCAAAACGACTGAAGGAGTTCCTCGAGGATTATGACGATGAACGCGACGATCCAAAGTACTACAAGAGTCGTGAACTGCAACGTAGATTGGCCGAACGTGTACGTGAGGCAGACCAAGACGCTAAAGATCGCAACAAAGAGCAGGAAGAGCTCGAAGAACTTAAGACGAAAATATTCAGTGGTGAATTTGAGAATCCCACACAGGAGTTTGAACGGCTTCGAAAAGAACGCGAAGATTTGTACAAGCCCAAAATTCTGATTGACGTTAATCTGGAACAGTCACAGCAACGTGAAAAGGAATTGGAACGTGAACGCGAACGAGATGTGGAACGGGTAAAGGCTAAAGACCGTGAACGTGCCCAGAAGGATCGGTATGTTGTTGCAAGGGCTAGCCTCGAGTTGGCAGCTGTAAATGCTGAGCCAATTGATTCGGACTCGAGCAATGATGGACATTTCGACAGCGGTGGTGGTGGCGGACTGTCTCCACCACATGAACATCACAATAATGATATGATATCCGAGTCTCGAGAATCAAATGAAAATAATTACCAGGCGGACGAGGATTCAGGTGCCTCGTTGCATTCAAATGGTTGCAGCAGTCCAACGAATAATCACATTTCATTGCCCGATCGGCACCAGACACCGCCAATAGCACCACTGATTAGTCTGAACATTGGTGTGAATGCAAAGAAGAAGAAACTTGAGGTCAAGGATATCTTCAATGATGACGACGAAACGGAAGACGTGAACGGTCCCAAAAAACGTAAACTGGTTCCTTTAGGTATGTTGAATTGATGAAATTAACATTGTATTTCAAAAGTAATAACTAATTCTGTTTTTGGGGATTATACAGATTATGATGAGGCAGCCTCACAAAAGGCGGCACAAAAGGGTGCGTCCAAGAAAAAGGATGGCAAGTCAGACGATGCCATGAAGAAAGATGAGGCCGCTCGCAGTCAAGAAGAGAAACGGCGTCACATTAAGAGTATTATCGATAAGATTCCAACGGCCAAGTCCGATCTGTTCAACTATATGCTAGACTGGTCCGAGATCGATAATCCGTTAATGGAGAAAAAGATTCGGCCGTGGATCAATAAAAAAATCATTGAATACATTGGTGAACCAGAGCCGACGCTTGTTGACTTTATATGTTCAAAGGTGCTGGCCGGAAGCACGCCACAAGGCATTTTGGACGATGTGCAAATGGTTTGTAATCTCAAAATGATTTTTGCAATTTGGTATTTAATTGTTTTCTCTATTTGTAATGTTTAGGTACTAGACGAAGAAGCCGAAGTGTTTGTGGTGAAAATGTGGCGGTTACTCATCTACGAGGTGGAAGCAAAGAAGGTCGGACTCGTCAAGTAGGCATGTACGCATCGCCGCAGGCAATCTTCAACTTTCTATCACTCACTGTCTCACTTGCACAACCACCACACCGAACTCTATCTCTCACTCTCTCTCGGCGAGTCGTAAAGTTACAAACAGTAAATAACCACATAATTTATAGAAAGGTACGCAAATTCCATTTAAAAGAAAAAAAGAAAAAGAAGCGCAGAACACACATAAAAACCGCCCTGAAAAACAAATCGTTGCTTATGTTATGATAGTGTATGTAGTCAAAACCATTTTGACCTGTGCATTTTGGATCGTCGATACTTCTAGCATTTTCAAGGTGTCGTCTGACGAGCGCTCGCGCACGTTTGTTCTTCGTTTGTTGGTTTTCACGAAAATATTTTTATCGGTTTTTTTGGCTCAAACAAACAAACATACTGATAATTGCAAATTTTTTTTTCTGTTCAAATTACATAATATTTATATTATATATATGTATATGTATAGTATATGTATATGCATTCGATGTATATATTTTATATTTGAATTTTTGGTTTTCCTTACTTCCAGTTAATAAGAAACACTCGATTTGATGAAACACAAATATTAGACAAATATATTGAATAAATAATTTAAAAATAAAAAATCTAAACAAAAAATGAGAAAGAGATTATTGTATTGTGTACGTGTGTACGTGTAGGATTTTTAGGTTTTCTTTTCTGTGTACTTGATGATTCCCTAAAATACAACAACAACATCAAAAGACAAACAATATAACAAAAAAAACACCAGAAAATACCGCCAATAAACATTTAATCAACATTAATTTTGTTTTCCTTCGCCTGTAGCATTTGCGGCTGTTTTACACAATTGAAGACGGTGCTAGGTGCAAGGAAGCACGCGACACGCACATTTGTGATCTCTGTGATCAAGGTAAGCCCATATTTTTGATATATTTTCTTGATATCTTTCATGTTGGTAAATGTTTATTTTGTTTAAATTTTTATTATTCCGAAACATATATTCAATTGTCGTCGATACTTTTTTTGTGTATTATGAGAGTTTTTTTTGGGATCTTCATTAGGTATTGTAATTTTTTTTTTAAAATATGAAAGGTGTTTTTTAAATATGTTAATGTTGTTCTCAAGGCCATATCAGGCCAGATTTTTCAATAAAATCATTAGCTTTTTGTACTTCTCTGAGGATTGTTTGGTACTTTGTTTGCAATTGGTATTGTGCCCATTTTCTTTGTTAGTTTGAACCCTTATTTCGTAAATGTTCAGTCATTCAAGTAAATGTATGTGATTTCAAATAATCGATACATATAATCACTTGCTCGCGTGTCCTGAAGGGAATAATCTTTTTAAATATTATTATCAAACGGATAACTGATATAATGAATTTAGTTTATTTTGTTTATTCCTCTTTGATGTGTTGTCAAATAGAAGCTGAGGCTTTTTAGGTGCTAGAAATACTATTTTACTGCTATTTGGTACTTCGTCTTACGATGTCGATATCGTCTGTGAATTCGACTTTGTGAACACAGGGACATCACTCGATCGGTTTTTTTAAAAAATGAATTGGTAATCAGAATCACTACGACATCATTTTACGGATACTTACTTCACTTTATCTGGCCTACAAGTGACTGTTGATTTGAAACTCGCCTAGCATATTTCTCCAATCGGACTTATTATCCGCCTACGATATCCATTCTGCTACACGTAGGGTACGAAGATCCAATGTTACGGCGTCCTTCTAGCGTCCTACCTACCTCGCCATCTCTCCTTTCGGGTTGCTGTTGAACAGTTTTACAGGAACTCGGTGGTTCTTCATCTAAAGCATATGACCCAGCCATCTCAGTATTATAATTTTAATGTAGTGAACTATATCTTGTTCGCGATACAAAGGCTGTAGCTCGTGTTTATACCGTTTGCGCCATCTGCCATTATCACATACGGGTCCGAACATAGTGCGTAATACTTTTCTTTCAAAGACCCGTAGCTTGAGCTCGTCACTTTGGGTTAGGCACCACGCTTCTGATCCATACGTCACGACTAGTCGTATCAGTTTCCGGTACAACTTAACATTTTTCGACCACCTCTACACTTTTTTCAGCCAGCGCTACGTACCCTTGTTAATGACTGGTGAAGATATCGCCGTGTGCTAGGTCTTAGCCTTGTTCACCTTGACCTAACATTGTGGCTCTATTTTCCAGCTCTGAACTGACACTTTTTCTAGCAAGTTCTATGTCGTCCGCATATGCCAACAACTGACCAGTTTTTTGTGAAGATCGTAATGCTGGTGTTCCACAGAAAAACTGAGGCAAGATTTATAATAACGCCACAGAATCTGACTAATGTTAAATAGTTGGTCTGTAGTGGATCGCTCACTGAGGAGTCCATACTGATATTCACCAATGTTTTCCTCTTCAAAAGGCAATAGGCGATGGCAAACAAAATTGCAAATACCTTTTATGTAATGTTCAGTAGAGTTTTTCCTCTGTATTTGCCGCACTCCATGTTGTCACCCTTCTTGTATAGTGGACAGATAACATCAAGTCTCCACTCATCCGGAAGAGCACTTCTTCGACAAATGGGCCGTTTTTCTGCAATTGGGTGTCGAATCGGCCCAATAATTCGACATAGTAGAGCCCTGTGATTGTTTTGCCCTTTTACAGGTATAGTCGATGTAAATCACATGTTTTGTCGACAGTCACGAAACGACGCAGAAACATTGCTCTGAAGTGGTCTCACGGTTGTGCTTGTTGTTCGGAGTGAGCAAACGCGGCACCCATTGCGCCAACAGCTTTTTCATGCCCAAAATTTCATGCTGGATATGATCCACGCGTTTTTTTAGATGCCTGCCAATCGTGGATTTTTGTCACGTTTTCCTCCATGGAGCCGTTTTTGGGGCACCTGAACGTAGCTCATCAAAGACTTACCTGCGACCACGTTGAAACACGTTATACATTTTTTTTAAAGTCGCTATCATAGGAGAAGATTAACCGTACACAGCTTTTAAGCGCTCTTTGATTTCGCTGCGCGATTTTTATTCCATAAACAAGAATCGAATCACCGACCAATATTGCTCTTTTTCCATTTTTCTAAAATCTGCGGACACGCTCGCGTCCACACGCGGTCAAAACAAAACTACGAGTCCGATTCGGCTGAAATTTTAAAAGTAGCCGTTTACAAGAATGTGCTACACGATAGTAAATTTCTCTTGCGATAGTGGCGCCATAGGGCGGTCAGGCAATTACTTATCGGACATCCCTCGTATGATTGTGAAGTCTGGTACTTTGATGTACTTAACTTATCTTTTGGATTGAATCCGCAATGGTTTAACAGATTCCCTATGTACTCCTCCCATCTAACGATACACCATTCTTCGTCCACCAAAACCTTATTTTACGGATATATGGTGCAAATAGTAAGGAAATATACTAATTTTGGCTTTCGAATGTTGTTTTTTTTGTATCCAATGTTGCTCAAATAAAAACAACTTCTACATTATTTTCGGAGATTAAAATCTGAAGAAAATGCGGAAAATTGTCCTAAGTTTTTCATCTGTCAAGTTGCGACTTTCATCGAGATTTATGAACTCCAGCTGATAATGAATCTCTGGAAATATCAATGGCTTTTGGGTGTACGTTGAAAAAAATTGCAATGGTTCTTTAGGTTCTTCAGATTGATCAACATTCATAAGCTGTATATATCTTTACATTACCCAATTTATCTTTTATTGGTCAAAGTATTAAAAAAACATTTTTAATATCGAAGCTACTAATAAGCTAATTGTTCCCTTTCCTATCTAAATCCCCATCCCCATCCCATTTACATTTACTTACCTACCCAATTAAACATTCATACCATAACTCCGATTCTCCCATTCTCCATTTTAATCTGAACAAAAACACGTCATACAAAAATGCACTAACAAAAAAACACTCAGTCGCAAATCAGCTATTGAACGATCAACATCAAAAATCGCTGCGCTACTAATTTTTTTTTAATATAACCATCTCCCTCTAACAAACATATTTTTCTATATAATCTAACAAACAAAAATACTCTACTGGATCCTAAACGACTTCGTGAAGGCACAATTCTGGTCAAATGCAAAAGTGACGCTCAAGCTGAAAGATTGTTAAAAACATCAATATTTTGCAAGGATATCCCAATCTCTGTACGTGGGTTTTTGCAACTGAAAGGATTTAAGCGTTATCACTTCCTCCGATCGCAGAAGCATCTACTTTGAACTCTATACTGACCCGATTATTTCGATCTAAATTCGGAATAGAAGAATCGAGTAAAGTTTACTGAGCTCATTTTCGAAGTGACGCTGTAAAGCGCCTTACCTCAGACCATAACGTACATCATTTGAATCCTCCTGCACTCTCAAAACATTAAAATCACCAGGGATACCTGGTGGTCAATAAATCTTCACAAAGTCCGTAAAAGCTGGCTCGGAAATCTTTAAATAGGGCTCGAAAAAAATGCGGGTGATTGGGATCTATTCTTGTCATTCCAGAGCACATATAAGACAACTAAAAGGACAACTAAACGCATCTTATGGTTGAATTAATGTGAGAAATTTGAGGGTGTCCAACCTTCGTCGAGACTTCACAGGACACTCTCCAAGGATGCGACCGTTAAAACCGTTAAATTATTAAATACCAGGATCGTCCATTATGATACGGGAGGTAAAATTGTTAAAGTATTGGCTAAAAAAGGCACTCCTCAAGCCTCTCCCTTGTTATAAAGTGTTGTTGTCAATATTCTCATTGTTATACTCAATGAGATAGAGATGCGGGTATAGCCCTTGCTTATGCCGATGACATAACGATTGTCCTCTCAGGAAAATAAGAACTGTACTATGCGATCTGATGCAGAACGCTCTGAACACTATCTCTCAATAGTGCGACAAACTCGGTCTTTCTTTGTTAACCATGGAAGATGGAAAGATTAAAGCCAAACTTTTTACACGAAAGACCAGGTTTGATGGTTTTCCGACAATTATTCTGGGATTTAACCCCATCCAGAGAGAACCTTTTAGATAATAAGCTCGTCAGGGCCACCAACAACGTATTCTGGCAATGTCAGTAGTGTTGGTCTTGGACACCTGGCTACCTATGCCTTCATATAATATGGTGGCAGAGAACTAGAAGACCAACGGTCCTAACACAACTCGAAAAGTTTTAACGGCTTGGTTTTTGCTTGTTTTTGGCTTGTTTTTGGCTTGTTTTTTGCTTGTTTTTTAGTTGTTTTATGCTTGTTTTTTGCTTGTTTTTTGCTTGTTTTTTTGCTTGTTTTTTTTTTGCTTGTTTTTTGCTTGTTTTTTTTTTGTTTTTTTCTTTTTTTTTGCTTGTTTTTTTCTTGTTTTTTTCTTTTTTTTTTTTTGGTTTTTTTCT
>JAAAKO020024187.1:0-14412 GCA_010015015.2 Bolitophila cinerea
AACATATGTGCCTAATGCTTGTGATTTAATATGTTTGGCGGAGATGTCTTGGCTCAAAACTCTGCTCGTCTTTTTTTCTTGGTAACCAACTTTTATTCATATCATCATAACCATTTTTAATATTTTTACATTTTCTTTTAAAAGGAAATACTTAAATAATGTATAATATTAGAAGTATAATTGAATTAAATCTATAATTATATGTTTCTAGAAAAAAAAAATTGTGTTCTATTTGTTTCTATTTCCGCTATTTTATGGTGCGAAGCATATTTATGCATTTTTTCGGACACATACCGACATTCCTTGCTCTACTGAATACTGAATACGTGCTGCTGGAGGCTCTCTGGGCCTTTGTTTAATAATTTATAGTAACCGATACCGAAAGATGTTCCAGTTTTAATAATAATGCACTAATTACAAAATAGCCAATCACCACATTCGTTTCCCTATAAAACCGAGGACAATCCCAAAGATTCTAGCATCAAGCCAGCTATTTAAACGCGTTTTACATATTCAAATTCAAATCGAGATATTGCAATTGCCGCAGTTCATATGGTTTCCCTATAGAGTCCCAATCGGGCGCAGGTCATATTTATAGTTCCGCAAATTTGTATCTAAGATCTGGTAAAGTATTACATCACGAATTTATAATTCCGCTATCATCACTCATAATCAGACTCAAAATTCCGGAGCCGCCTCTATAGTGCAATGCTCATGATATATGTGTATACTATATATATATATACATAATAATATTAATAATACTGCAAAATACTCCCGACGATGTCCTACCGAGATTTGACCTGTGGTGCCGCCGCACCGCTGCGCGTCCTAGCAGATTAGCATCGAATTCGCCACAGTGCGCGTGCGCTCGCGCATTTCGTAGAGACCCCGCATATATATACATATAATACAACTAAGATATTTATATATATTTTGCATAAATATGCTTTACCTGCTGCAGACGCTGAAACGCGACCAGAGACCACAAGAGATATTATTTATATTATGTACAAATGGAATCATAACAATATCGTTGTTCGGCGCTCGCGCTTTTTCCACATATATTCGCGTTCAAATGAAATGTATGTGTGTGTGTGTGTGAGTGCTCTCGCATTGCACAATGCGCGCGCAAATGCAAGATAAAGCAATTTCAATAAACTACCATTGTTTTCTTGGAATATCGCGCGTGCGAGAACATACTACCTCAGCGACCATCAAATGCATTGCATTTAAGAGCGAGATATATATTCGCAAAGCTTCGAAGCTGTGTCCGCGCGTATGTGCTCGCATATGATATATAAATTCGCAGGAATATATATATATATATATAAACAGGTATATGTATATGTAAATTGTACCTTTTATTCGTATAGGCCTGCAAATAAAGTATAAAGTGAACAATTTTGTGCCGCCGATTATTTTGCGCAGATTGCGAATGTGCATGATAATAATGGATATTTTTCTATGGGCATGTGAAATTTAAATGCACGCGCACGTTGAGTTGGTGTGAAATCGATAAACGAACGCAATATACTATGTTTAATATAGCGATCGAGCGAGGAAATGTTGAATTCACTTTGTACTTATCGAATTGCAATTGCGAATTGAAAAGGTGCGAATATGCAATCTGATAATCGCATTTTAGTTTACATTGTATCAGCGGAATCACTGCACTGAAAATTCTAGCGGTTTGAAATCTAATTAATCAAAATAAGGTTATTAACCCATTCTAAAAACATGATAAGACACAATAGAAAACACGCCGACAGTAACGATAGTGCCGATCCCAGCTTTCCAAGAGACCTCATCCGGGGCCATATCCGATACGGACTCATTGATAAATGGCCACTTCCAAGGCATTCACATAGATACCAACATCGCGAGCGTCCTTGATGTAGGGTTTCCAAATTATCCGAATTTGAACTACCCGGGTAATCGCGTATTGGTTATTCAAGTTACCCGGGTAACCCGGTTAAAACGGGTATTTTTATTTTTTCATGATTTTTTTACTTTTTTCCCATATAACTAATTATATATAGATTATAGTAAAAGGTTAAAACAAAAACACATTTATAAAAAAACAAATATTTATTTAATATTTATAAGTTATTATTTAAGATAAAACTAGAGCATTTAAGGTTCTCGTGCTTATTCGACTTATTCTTTTAGTAATAAAATATTCCGCTACAAAAAAACGCGTTTCGACGATGTTGACGTTGGTTCAACCGGATTTTGGCGAGTTTGAATTCGGAAATACTACATTCTTTCAATAATTTATTAATGAGTTTTTAAACAAGTTTCTTAAATTTTTAGATAACGGAGTTTTTTTATTTTTGATAAAAACGTAAATTAAAATTCCTTTGGCAGTTAATAAATTAGTGGAAGCTCTGCTAGTTTGACTTGATCTAAAATTAGGTAAATAATATAATATCACTTTTAGAGGTTTCCCTTCTTTAACGAGTTTTTAAGTGATGAAATTTTAAAATGTTAAATTATTCTCCCCATTTCAGATAAAATTTTGTTTTCATCTTCAATTTCAGCCCCGCAGATAGTTTCATCATCGGTAAACTATTCACAATCAGATAAATCTATTTGTAAGTTATTTGATAAAATGCCGCGGAATTGGTGACTTTAAAATATTTAGAAAGAAAACCGGTAAAGTATTCGGATAGAAACCCTAATCATACAATAGCCCTGGATCTCGAGAGGAGGAAGAATTTAGGGCCTTCAGTGGTGTATCTACAATTTATTTCACTCTAATGAAGAAGGTAAAATCAGGTCAGCCATTTTGGCTAAAAATTATCTGAATATCCTTTTTGAAACTAATTACAGCACGATAGAACTGGATATGCACTGACCGGAAAAACAAAAGGAAAAGATCGTTCACCCACCGGAGTTCGTGTGCCTCGTTATTGAAGCGTGCCGCAAAAAACAGGACTCATCATCGGCGCAAACACAAACGCTCACCACCAATTCAGGGGATGTGGAGATATAAATAAGAAACGTGAGTTCCTTTTAAAATTTATCCAAACATCAACAATACTTATAGCTAATACAGGATCGTAACCAACATACGTAAGACCGAACACCGATAGCGTTATAGATATGGCTCTTCATAACGGGGCAGTGATCGGAAAAAGGGAAAGTGTCTGAGACTACTTCTCTGTCCGATCACATGTATGTCGACTTCACAATACTTATCCAACCTCCACTAAGACGTATACTTTCGAAAACTAAAGATGTTCTGTCACAGATTCATAAAAAGCGATGGCAAGGTTAAAGGTTAAATTTAACACTCACCCACAAAGGATTGTAGTCCTATTACTCTAACTTCATTTCTCCTCAAAAGTCTAGAGATGATACTATAGATATAAATCAGAGACAACCCTAACGATACGCTGTTTGCAGAAACACAACATTCGCACACCAAAGGTGAGTCTACAGACTCTGCCCTCCACCCTGTTGTCAGAACAATTAAAAGATACATGGAATTTAAGCTACACGCTGGCAACCTTTGTAGACATAGAGGGATCCTTCAACAATGTACACACTGAGGCAATTATATATGCCCTAAAGAGACATAAAATAAACACAATAATTATAAAATAGATATTATAACCACCTAGCATTCGAGGTTGGATTGATAAAATCAAAGTGGAATAACGTAACTATGGTAAGACATCTATATCTCCACTGTTATGGCTTTTGGTGGTGGATAAGATTCTCATTCAACTACCATACTCACCCGTTAAGCAAAATACCAGTTTGCGTACGTTCCCGGAACGTTCCGCGTAACGGCGGACCGTGCAGACTTAAAAGTCTGACTCGGGCGACAGTGCTTGTACGTCCCGCTAGAAATGAAATTTACATTACCTTTGGAATGAATTTGTACGTTCTTGCCGGAACGTAACTTACCGTCCTTGGTAGACCGCAAAAGTCACCGCCATTTTATACTTATATATTTTGTAAGGAAAAAAAAAGCTGATTGTATAAATATTTATATATTCAAATATATTTATACAATATAAAATAAATTACAAAAAATATATTTATGTTTTGTGTTTTTTTGTAATCTCGTCCCTTGGCCCGTATACGCTGCAAAAGGGGCTCAACTGCGGCCAATTTGGTGGTCTGAAAAGCTATCACAGAGTCGGGAGTTGCGTGATGGAACCCGCTAGCCTCGATTAATCTGAAATGACAGGTACGTACATGTAAGTACGTCCTTGCAAGCACGGGGACCAAAAGTGGTCCCGTACCGAAACGTGCTTGACGGGTCAGGCTTTAAAGCATATTTCAAAGATACTCGCCTCTGGAATTTAAATACTCCAAGCGAGAACACCATCAACGCCTAGTGCCTAGGATGAAAATGTCAACAAAAGGTTCAGGAATTAGCCACTTCAAACTGAAATTCTCCACGAACCCATAATTCGTTACACCGAGGATAGGAGGTACGGTATACGGACGATTTGGTGTCTAGTGTCTACAATTTGGTGTCTATCAATTTGGTGTCAATCAATTTAATGTCTAACAATTTTGGGTAAATTAATTTGTTTTGCAATTTTTTTAAAATTTGTATATTTTTTTAATTTTTTTTTTCTTGTTTTGTAACTTGGTGTTTTTATGTTTTTTTTAGATTTTTTAAAAAGATTTTACGTTTTCTTGGTTTTTTTAGGATTTTTTTAGATTTGTTAAAAGTATTTTTATGTTTTTTTTTTGTATTTTGTTTGTTTTAGGTTTTAATTGCAATTAGCAATATCATTTAATTAAGTGATCTTATTATCATATAGATCAGTATTATATTTGGAGACAATATCGCGAATTCTTTAATGGTAATCCAAATTTTTTTTTACTATAATTTGGTAATTAGGTATATATTTGCAGGATGATAAATTCATTTCGCGATTGTTCTTTTTTATTGCGTTTATCAAGCTCCAAATTGAAGGGTGTTTTTTCTTCCCGAGTTCATTGAATTATCGATGCCATCCTTCGATATTATTGTTGTTGCATCGCAGACGGACCACCAATTCTTTAAAACAAGCTTTAAGCCTCCAGTCTTTACAACATTTACGCCCAATAAACTCGGTTTGACAAAAGAAATGACAAAAGAAATTCTGGCATATTTCGATAGACACCAAATTGTAGACACCAAATTGAAAACACAAAATTTTAGACACCAAATTGAAAGACACCAAATTATCACCAGTCCAAATAGACAAGAAAGCAAGATACCTAGAACTTATTATGGACAGTAAACTCCTCTGGAGAGATAATAATATCGTAAGAGCGCGGAAGGCTAACTATGAACTTTATGCTTGCATGAAAATGCTGGGCACAAGATAGGTCTAACACCAATATTGGCATTCTCGACGTTTACAGCAATTGTAAGACCAATCCTAACTTACGGAGCGCTGGTCTGGTGGACCTCAGTAGAGAAACGCACACAAACATAAGCGCTTTTTACTATGCTCAACCTTCCGCACCTCATTTTGTACAGCAAACTAACAGCAACCTAAAGAATGCTTCGAAAAAAGCCATACGACCATAGTTAAATCATATGGAACAAAGAAATCCAGACCAACTACACTATCCGTAAAGGAAGTTTAACAGGAAGCAGAGTTTTTTTTTTGCTGTAAACTGGAAATAGATAAGACTTGTAAACTGCCCGATACCGTACGGTATTTTAAGCGGAAGTCCTTGCTATCCTCAAAAGCGCTAGTCTACTAGAAAAAAACATATCTGTTAAAAGGATAAGAATTTGTGTAGTCGAGCTAGTTGGCTGGATTTTACTGTATTACTTGTTGATTTGCTATGGGCACTATGTAGCCTATAATCGGTATATCTCCTGCACCGCCAACCTAACCTTACCTAACCTAATTGACCCAAAAGAAGTCGGACTGTCCGATAGTGATATTTTACACTAAGTTCCCATTCCTTTTCAGATGAATACAATGCATCAGCTGTTGGTGACTTTGGAAATGAATCAGTCACGAAAATGCATGCTTATAGTTGGACTTGGATAGACTGTAAGCTATCTTCGCTCCATTTAATGTTAATCCTAATGCAACCTAGAGCCGTGAAAACTGCTACATAAATCTGGAACCGGAGCCTTAAAATTGTAGAATAAAGAATATAAACTTGCTTTTCTCGTGACTATTTATCTGTAATATCTGATCATATATATGACTAAATAGTCCAAAATTCTAAATCGTGACTGTTATTTTAAATTTCTAAAAGTTGTAATTTTACAAAACCAAAAAAGGAATGCCTCTTTTTATAATTTTAACAAAGAAAAACGCAAGAAATCGCGATTAATATAAATGAAAAAAATATGAAAATTGACTATTATATCTATTTATCTACACGGCAATTTAAACACAATAAACCCCTTTTTTCATTGCCGGATCCATATCCCTTACAGAAAAAAATGATTAAATTTGTAAATTTATTTGAAAATTTATTTGAAAAGACGTATTCCACTTTTTATTTCATTGAATATATGGCTATGGATTGCTGCAAATGCCGAGGGTACACTGTTCGAATCCCAGCTCTGATCCTTACAAATTTAATTAATAATTAAATTATTTAAAAAGTCTGCTTTCAAATTCAAACAAATTCAAAGAAACAAACTGTATGAGGCAACTTAAGAGAAAAAAGATATTATCCATAGAAGCTGAAGAAGAGCTAAAAAAATCCATACTAGGCAGAATATTAGAACCGAGCCGTTTTTTAAAGCCGGAATTATGTAAAAACAGAATTTAATCCTTAAAAATGACATTCAAATACTGACGATGTTTCTCCCTACAATATTTTCTGGATCCGCCTATACCTCTGTCGGATGTGGATTTCGAAATAATTATTTTTGTTCTAGAATTCTTACACCCGTTTTAATCAAATCTTCAAATTTAAAAAATAGCCAATTGTAACATTCAAATTTACAACATTCAACGCAGTTTTACTCGGTTTATAATATTGAACTGCTTTGATGGAATCAGGCTATAATAAAACGGAACCGGTACAATGGTTTAAGATTCCAGACCCGAACCGGAACTCCTAAAATCATCAATAGCTCTTATTTGCCACATCATCAAATCGAAGCATTATTTTCTCGAAAAATGTTTCAAGATTATGATCCAGGTTTTGATTATTAAAAGAGCAAAAAAATACCCTAAAAACAAGCTCTTAAATAACTAAAACATGCTTAAGAATCCTCGTAATATATCCTAAAAATAAAAAATAATAAACTTTGAATATTAAATGTGTTGATTAGAATATATTACAAACATGTGATTCCTTCTACCAAGGCATTTAGAAAAGCAAGACCACTGTTTCTTGTAAAGATTTTTTTTAACGTGTGGTTTTCAAGAAGAAATAAAACGCATATAATTTAATGTTATGGCCAAGAATTTAGCTTTATTATAAAGATAAGGGTTTGCCATTATGTTTTAGAAATGATTTGGAGCAAGTGGCTGGCCCGGCTGGCTCGAAAAAATTCCAGCCGAGAGGCCCTATTTTCGACCAGTTTTTGCAGCAATTGGGGCCGTATGTCAGCAATAACGCTTGGCCAGAAAGTTTTTTTTTATTAGGCTCCAAATATATTGGCACGAGCGACTTCAACATTATTTTTATTGAATAGGAATCAATAAATAATTATTGTTGCTGCCCACTTCTCTTGTATGATAAATCACTGTGTTTTGTTTATTTTAATGAAAAAAAAAATTTCAATCTGTTTTCGACATAGTGAAGTTATCGGGCATTAGTATTCCAGAATAATTATCATTCTTTGATCTTTGCACGCATGAGAATTGGCGACACAATTTGCATGTAATTTGCCTGTAAATTATTTCATGGCTCAAAGCGTTGAGCGAATATTTGTTTTGATCTCAAGCGTGTGTTTCGCACAAACGATGACGACGACAATACGACAAACACGCAACGAACACGCTCGTGTCAAGCAGGGAAATTTGAGTGATGTGTAGAGTGTAGTGACATTAAACACAAATAATAAAAGACGACCTTATTAGTATAGTCATTTACTAGATACTTACAATGATCTCTACGGAATAAACACAAAAACAACATCGAACATCAACACTTCTTTAAAAGGATCTTTTTAAATTTATTTCTTATTTTTATTATAATAAAAATACATTTTTATGCCCGCAGGTGCAGACTTGACAAAATAAATAAACGCCAAATGCCGCCATTGCGCCTTATTGCACGCATAATACAGGATTGTTATTCCAAAAAAATATAGGCTTTAACTATTAGGCCTGTTAACATAATTCTTTTTTTTAAGACTTGATTAAATTAATTTGAATTTAGTTTTTTAGTATATCATTATTGTATAAACGAAAGCAAGATAATATTTAAATATTATAAATTATCGAGTAAATTATATACATTTCATTTAAAACATTTTCAAATTTACGAATTCAATTAACACACAAATTCAATTACAATTAATAATACTATATAAACCATTTCTAGTCCGTTGCGTCTACCGCATTCAAATTGCATAATAATCCACACACAAATAAACACACATACGAAGGATCTTTCTAAAATCATATATTTTAAAGATATATACTTATGCTTTCTGCGTATATTTATGTCTAAACAACCGCAATTTCAGTGTTCTCGGTCGCGTTTATTCTCTGAAACATTTTCTTCGATCCTACACCTCCGATAAGGGTGAAACGAACGAACAATACGATCACCAGCGAATTCGGTTGACACAACAAAAGTTTCACTGGGCCCAGAACAGAAAAGAAAGCGATTACAAAGAAAAGATGTATACAAACACACGCACACAACAACAACAATAACCGCATACGTGCAGAACAAAGGCGGACGATCGCCGAGATAATGCGGGGTACCGCAATGACCGATGACGTGATGGATTGTGTGGGCTGCTGCGATCAGCGGTCTGCGGTCTCAAGGACTGCTAGGAAGCACTCCATTAATGTCCACTTAGCTATTTATAGAAATCGAATACGGCTGGCTGTGTCTGCGTGTGTTGTATAACAAACGGACGTTTGCCAGCGAATCGTTTGTGCGGGTGATTTATTCCCGTTTGGGGTGTGCGATCGCTGGAACACAGGTAATAGAAAATCACTGTATATAACTAAGCATCATCCGAAAGGATCACCAAAGGATCATCGTTTCGTGTGTACACCGCAAACTGTCGCGTCACATCCACGGGACCGGAACGCACTTTAGCTGCTTTAAATTACACATTGATTGATTGCGGGGTAGCGCACGATGTTTCGGGGGTAGAATGCCTTATAACGGAATTCTTTAGGAGGTTTCTTAAATGCTTTATGCACTTTAACCTCACAGAATGTACATGAAATATGGTTATATATAAGTATACATACATATGAAACGTAAGAATATATATAAATAACTACTTGCGGTTGTATTGCGTATACGAAGTGTGTGTGCTCATTTAACCCTTATTTTCGTATAGAACAGTATATACACGGTAAAAGTATCAATTACCGCATCAGATTTGAATAAGGATACAGAAAGTCATCGCATTCAACACAAACACGCATTTTATTTGAATATTACTTACATCGTCTCACTTCTTATTATAATTACCTAATCAAAGTGACTGATGACGGAAAATGATTCATACTTCATACCGTTTTTTGTTGTTGATGTTTTTGTTGTTGTTGTTGTGTGAAGGTTGAACTTCAGTGTGCGCTCTTTTAGGGCCGCAGGGTATGCACATGCACCAGTATACAAAATAACGATATGTTTTTATACAAATGACGTAGACATGCGTATAATAATAATAAGTACTATTGAAATATAAATTGATTAATTTAGGCAGCAGAATAATTATAAAGAAAATAGTTTTTTTTTTTATAATTTATTAAAAGTACTTATTTAAATTGTGCCGTAGGGCAAATCATTTTACTTAAGCAAATAAATCAAATTGAAGAGAGAAGAGTTCTAGTGATATAGATTGAGCTGTATGTATAGTATTTAATTATGTACTAGTATTAGTACATGGTACTCATATATCACTTATATTATATACCTATACTGATTGTATATTTACAAACTTAGACACATTACACAGATATGCATTACATAGCACAAATTGCCTTTAAGGCACAGCCATGTAAAGGATATTCCGATATTCTAGAGCGCATGTCAAAAGGTCATACTCCACACAGCACCCTCCACCCAACGCCCTCCAAATCAGCCAATAAGCGCACATTTAAAACTTATGTAACAGATACGCGCTGAGTATGTGGACGTATTAAAGTATACGTTTATCTATCTATATATACTTAGAAAAATATGTATTTTTTAAATTTATGTTTATATAGCTGCTAATTTTTTAAGAAAAGGATACGTTTAGTTGAATTTACAGCGAATTGATATTTTTGTAGGATTATAAAATAATTAATACTTCTTTAATTAAAAATATTTAATACTTAATATATATATATACGATATACCTATATATTTAAAATACTAAAACAGTGTCCCACAAAGATCCATATATATATTTTCTGTATATATGTTAAATAATATTTATCAGAATAATTATTATGTTTTCTTTAAATAACTTGTTTTTACGTATGTTTCTAGAAATTATATAATATTTACGAGATACAAGATCAAATATAATATATTTTTCACAGTCATATTATTACCATTTTTCTAATTCCTTAACAAAAAATCTGTGACCAATGTAATATGTCTGTGACAAACTGAATTATGTTTGCTCATCCGTGAACTACTTTAAAAAATTGATCGAGTATATAAAGAGGCATTTTGTTTGTTTATTTCGAATCGAATTATTTTCTCAGTCAAACAAAACACACAGGTTACCAGTACTAAACCAAATAAATTAAATCTATGTTTCTTATTTTTATTACATATTAAGGTACGATTACATGCACAGACATTTCTGTAAAAGTCTGTCACATTTTGCCTAATGTTTGCGACTTTTGTCTGTATGTGCATGTAATCGGCAGACAATAGTGACGTTGCAGACAAATTATTTTGTTTGCATGTGCTCATGTAATCACCTTCAACAGACATTTGAAAAATGTCTGCTGACAAAATTTCTGTCTGCGCCAGACGGAAAAGTCTGTATCTGTAGCTGCAGACACAGAGCAGACTTTTGCAGAATCTGCAGATTTTTTTAAAAGATCCAGTAAATTCAATACATACTTATTCTAAAATATTTTTAATGGATAGCTATTATTAAATAATTTAAAATGTCTGCCGCATACAAAATGCTAAGGATGTCTGCGACAATTGTCTGGCCATGTAATCACACTGCTTGCAGTCCAAATAGGACAGACAAATCATACCGACATGAGGCAGATAGTCTGTATGGTTTTGTCTGTTCATGTGTTCGTACCTTTAGTTAGTTATATTCTAGGCACAATAAATATAAACAAATATATTACTTTTATTAGCGTTCAACAGTTAAAATAATCCAATGAATTTAGTTTTAATGTCAATTTCAAAATAATTAGTACACAGAATTAAATTAGTTCGAATTCGGCTTATCATAAGTCTTGTTTTGGAGATGGGTTAATTTTTACATTCAAATAAGTAAAAAACAAATTGTCAAACAAAACACGGCAAATACAAATTACAGATATTAAACTAGTATTTTTTATTGATAATTTAAAAGACAATATTTTTTCATACGGCTTACTTCAAATCCAAATAACCGTTTATAGACAAACTCATTATAAAGACGTAAAAAAAACGTTTCAACCCCTTTAAATAACATTCAAACCCAAAGTGACCAGTGGTGACCTCTGTGACCTGTGCCTGACACAACCACCCAAAATACAGTTTGTCAAAAAGAAAAAAGTTGTTTTCTTGATTGTTTATAATTGTGTGTGTGTGTGTGCGTTCTATTAAATGCATTGGCTCTTACGGAACAAGAACTCGACGTTCTTAACAGGAACTCACATACGCGCATATATTTGTTATGTCCATTTCTTAGCTTCAACTCAAAACGGATGTCTTCGGTATTGAATTCAGTTATTGGATAAGACAAACACGACTATTATACAATATATAATACGCTATAGCTACATACTACACTCGACGAGTGTGATTCCTGATTTACCGGTTTTATGCGTTTGAAAATATTTTATGGCGATTTCCCAGGGTGGCTCGACAGCTTATTTGTATACGCTCACACACACGCACATATTCTACTTATACTTATACATGATAATTCAAAACTATATAAATTCTTACGAATATAATGGTGTTTATAGCTGCATTCGGGTATTACACAATAGAATGATCGCGAAACGTATATTTATCTGTATAGATATCGTAATAAAATATATATATATATACTTCGTGTCTTAAGTATGGGTGAATAATATGCTCGGGCACGCACGCACCTTGATCGTAAAACGATCCATTCATATCGCACAGCGTATACAATGCACGACATAATTAAGAAGGATCTTTTGGTGCGCGAAGATTGAAAATTAATTTTGCAACGTCTTTTGAGTATTTATATAGATTATTTGTGCTTGCGCCGCGTTATGATAGCTAATTTTTATAGCCTATAAAAAGGACTGTCGATACATATAATTGAATGGTAAACGATACTTTGCGTGTATTGTGTAGCGAATCCTGTTTCTAAGATGATATATATATATATATAGTTTCAATGCTCTCCTCTGAGATGTACTATATAAAATATACATGTGTACTTATTTGACCCAATTTTCATGAGGGTCCGTGATCTTTGCACGATTCGTGCCCAGCGATCCTTTGTGTATCATGCTCTTAAATTGCAACCAAGTTCAAAAAAGGACCTTTTCGTTGTATGATGTTCTAGGCAAACATAGCGCACGAAAACCATAGTCTCAGACACGTTCGACATTTGAGCTGCTCGACTTCTTTTATTAAGAGTAGTCCTGAATACATGTCTAAATTGTTGTTTGTTTTTGTTTGTGTGATCGCACAAGGATGCTGGAGGATTTAAAGCGAGATATTTTGAGTATGTGTGTATGTGTGTAACGTATTTAGTTTGTTCTTTTGGCGGCGGAGATTGCGTGATTGATAGGTGGCGTTGTTTTGGTGTAACTGTATAATGTATAAGATTGCAACTGGATAGAATGTATACTTTGTTTGGTAATGTATATGTGACGTCAAGGATTCTGTACAACGATACTTTTTGAGCTTAGCGTATAATGGTAGCACGTACTCGTACGTATGATGCATAAAGAAATTGATGCTATCGCAAAATGTATACGTGGGATCGATCCGATAGAAATCGGATTTAATTTTCTTACATACGAACAAAAAAAAATCTTTATTAAAATACAAATATCTTTAAAACATATTTTTGCGGGTGTAATCAGCAACATTTTTTTTAAAACTTCTTTTTTTAAGAATTATTATTTTACAGAATTTATATTTTTATTTTCATTGAATTATTTTATTGTTTACACATTTTTATACTACATTATTATTTATTGTTTTTATATGTAATTTTTGTTTATGACTTATTTATATTAACCCATTAAGCCCGGCTCTCAAACCCATGGGCGAATGGGGTTAAAACTTTTTTTGTGGGGTACTTAGGTCTAACATCGTGCGCAAACACCCATTGTAAACCCCCCACCACACTATTTATTGATATATGGTAGGGTGCGTTTTCGCACCCTTAGGCCGTAATGAGTTTTAAATTACTACTGAAAAAAAAAATAGTTTAGGATAGAAAGATATATTATAAAACATACTAAAGAAATTCATATTACTAATAACTTAAGTTTTTTTTATTGATAAAATAATTTTGGGAAATTATAAATTATTGCTACGGATTGGCGTTATGGTATATTATAAAACACTTCGGATGCATGGCTACTTTGCATTTTGGGCAAAAGTATATCGTATGGGAGCTGCATTGGCGACAGCGAATTCGACTGGCACGCTTGGCAATTGCATGACCAACCCGATCCGTTCGCAAACGAAACTGCGCCACTGTATCCGAGGTTTTCGGGCCACGAGCTACAGCTACATTGTTAATTTGTAAGAGCGCCTCGGTGACTTCAATCCGGAACTGGAGTTGCGGCATACTCTTGTCGCTACGATTGCGATGATCACGGCCTGCGATGCTCCGCTTGTACTGCGTAATTGCGCAATGCAATTTCCATGCGTTGACCATCACAGCATCCAACCCATTCGTAATCAACGGCCAACGTTCTCTCTTCATTATAGCTTTGCTATTCACAAGTTTTGGTTTTCCTGCACGCGTTTCTCGCACAGTGCCCACTGCAAAAAAAAGCTTCCTCGTTGAGTCGGATCATGAGTTTCCATGAAGTCAAAAAGTTATCGAACGCTACAGTATGATTATTTGGGTTATCACAATGATGCAATAGTTGCATCACAACACTC